>PVJD01018649.1:0-13828 GCA_004026545.1 Mormoops blainvillei | reverse complement strand
CCTCCCCACCATCCCGCCCCTCCCCCACCTCCCATCAGCCGGACAGCCGCAGGTGCACGGCGCTGGCCCAGGGCTGCCGGTGCTGGCCGCCTGGGCCACGGGAGGGTCCGGGGTCGGAGCTGGGAGGGCACCCTGGGCAGAGCAAGGGCACGTGCGCACGTCTGAGGCAGGAGAGAGCCCATCGGGGGGGACTGGAGCACCGAGTGCTGTGGGGTGACCGCAGAGCCGCTGGGCTGGAGGTGTGCCTCCCTCTGGCTTCCTGAGGGGGGCGCCTGGCCAAGACTGTCCCAGCGGAGCAGGGTCCGCGGTCACAGAGGCGCCGGGGTTCAGAAGATGGGGACAGCTTAGATGGGTGCCCGGCACCTGGGCCTAGGAGGAGGCCTGGTGACACTGCTCCCTGCGGCCCGCCCCTCCTGCTGAGTCAGCCATGGGCCCCGCCCTGGGGGAGGTGCTGGTCTGGTGAGGTGTCAGGCTATAAACAAGGGTTCCAGGTGAGAACTGTGGGCTGTGGGAGCGGGTGGTGTCACTAGCCGGCAGGCTTGGCAGGCTTTCCTGTCTCACTGCAAATGAAGTTGTTGGTGACCGTTAGGTTTCTAGATGTGAGGGGGGCCAGGACGGGCCTGGGTCTGCCCCTCCTTCGAGGCCTGGCTCCATGACCCAGGGCTTCTGACCCCATTTGCCCACCAGCGCTCCCTGCCCCGGGGCTGGAGCATTAGCTGGGAGTCCTGAGCGGCCAGGGGCCCTTCCCTACCCCTCGCCCACCTCCCTCTGCTCCTGGCTTCTTGCGTCCGGCGGCCCAGTTCCAGCAGCTCCTTTTGGTGCCCACTGACCCCAGCTGCCCAGCAACCCCGAACCCGCAGCCAACATCGCTGACCCTGGTCTGGTGTGGCGGGCAGAGGTGTGGTCCAGGCCGCCCCCACACTGCCCTCCGACGCTGGCTGGGCCCCTCAGCTGTGCCAGCGTGCCCCTTGATCTGCCCATGAGGTGCAGGGGCCACAGCCAGCTGGGCCCCACCCACAGGGCCGCGGGGCGCAGGGTGGGGCGGCCCTGGGACCCGGCAGATGTGTGCAGAGCGCGGCTTGCGCCGTCTTGCCCGGGCCTGCCGGGACTGCCAGCGCTCCTGGACCTGGGATGGGCTTGTGTGCCTGGGGTTGAGTCCTGGAGGGTGGCAGGGGGAGGCGACAGGAGGCAGCAGGCCAGGCAGGCCGAACTCCGGGGAGCTGGGGACTCGGGGCCTTCAGACTCAGGGGTGTGTTCCTCAGCCACCACTTATGTGCAGATGATGTTTCACGTGCTGGTTCCGGGGCCCCGCCGATGCCGATGCCGCACTTCGAGTGGTAGGGGCTGCTGAGTTGGGGCTGAGAGAGCTGCAGGGGTCAGGCAGGTAAGTGGTGGCCAAGGCCACGCCCCCAAGGTCACGGGCGTGGTCTCCGTCCAGCCCTGCTCCGGGCCTTGGTGGCCCTAGTTGTGGCAGGGGCTGGCGGTGCCCCGGGCAGGGGCCTCAGCAGAGCCTGAGGGGCCCTCTTGCGCCGAGGCTCCAGAAGGGGCAGGGATCTGTGCCTGTGTGAGGTCCCTCCAGGAAGGGCGCCTGCAGGGAAACTGAGGCAGAGGGCCTACGTGCAGCCTGCCCGGAGGGTCCTGTCTGACCTCTGAGTCTGCACATACTGCAGGACTGGACCAGACTGGACCAGACTGCACTGGGCAGGACCGGACTGGGTGGGGCCCAGTGGGTGGTGGTGACTCAGACATCCCTACGCTGGGCTGGGCGGTGTTTCCTTCCCCCAGTCAGCTGCTCAGGCTGGGGGACTCTGGGGGAGGGGCGGGGCCTGGCTCCCTTCGCCTGGGAGGGGGCAGCCCACTCCCTCTGGTGGGCCTGGGCCAGCCTGGGAGGAGGCCCGAGGGCGGGGCAGCAGAGGGAAGGACCTGGGAGGGTGGTTGGGTGAGCCAGGAGCCTGGGACCTTCACTTCTGGGCAAGTTGGGAGGACTCCGGCCTCGGTAAGCGGCTGCAGTTATCTTCTGGGTCCACCCCTGCACCCCACCTCCGGCCCCCTTCCCAGCATCAGTCCCGGGCCCCTGCAGGCCTGTGGGGACCGAGTGGAGGCCTCGGGGCCAGGAGGCAGAGCTGGGCTGGGCACCTCCCCACCCCTCTGCCCTGCGCCAGCCCCAGCCCCTCGCTAATTGCTGGAGGGGTAGGAGAGTCAGGCTGGCAGCCCAGGATGGGCATGCCCAAGGCTGGACCCTGTGACCTGGAGCGGGGCTCCTCAGACGGTGGTCGCTGGCCTTGTTTGGCACGCTGGGGTGTGGAGGGCCACTGAGCGGAGCCCAGGCAGGCTTACCTGCAGGTACCAGGTGGGCTGTGTGTCCTGCAGTGGTCAGCTACCCCTTCAGGGGTCACACTGGTCCCATCTGGTTGGATGGGAGTGTGGGGCTGATCCTTCTGGCCTCTGGGCCCCTTGGAGTTGGTGGGCTGGCGTGCCCTCCAGGTTCTGCAGGAGAAGCATGGGGTCCGCCCACCACCCGTCCAGCACCCAAAACTAGGCTGCCCCCTTGGGCTGGGAAGACCCACCTCCGTCCAGGAGACCTGCCCTGCTCCTTTCTTTCCTCTGCTTATCTGCTCTCATGCTAGCATTTATTATGCACCTGCTGTGTGCTGAAGTCTGACTGCTGGGCGAGCAATGTGTCCAGGGGACCAGGGGGCAGGCAGCGGCCAGAAGTGATGTCAGGGTGGCCAGGTGGGTGTGAGAGTTGGCGGAGGACACAGTGAGTGAGAAGTGCAGAGTTGGGGGAGCCTGGGCCTGGGCTGCAGCGTGAGGGCTGCTGATGTCGCTGGGCCAGGCGTGGAGAGGCTCCGAGCCATGCTGGCCAACGAGTGGCAGCAGGGGACTTTGGAGGGGCGCTGTGGGGAGGATGGCCGTGGCAGGGCTGCAGGTGGGTGCAGAGCCCTTGCCCCCGATCTAAGGGACCCAGGCTGGTTCCCGGCCCTCCTGGAGGCCCAGCAGGAACCTGGCAGCCCCCTACCCCACTAGTTATCATCAGGGACATCAGGAGGGTGGGCGGGCCCTTGACTGGCTGCCAGCTGCGCAGCTTCTGGAAGTTGGAAGGTCTCATGACGAGTCAGCGCAGCCCAGCCCTTTCCCTGTCAAGTTCCAGGACAAGGTGAGGCCTGAGTCCTGGGCTGCAAGCCTGAGAGCTGTGTCCCCAAAGCTGGGCCTGCCTCAGGGCTTCACGCTCACGACCACCTGGCCCTCTGGGCACTGCGTTCCAGGCCCAGCCACACTTGCCCCTACACACCCCGCCGGACCTCTCAGGCCACCGTCTGGGCCCCCCAGGCCTCTCTCCTCCGGGCTAGTCTCACGGCCCCAGTCCCACCATTGCCCTGGTAACATGCAAATGCACTCAATCTCACTGCACTGGCCTCACCTGGACCCACCTGGAGGTGGGACTGAACCCCAGGGGTGACTATTTAGATGCAAGCTTGGGTTTTAAGCAAAATTGCCCCCCCAGAAATCCCACTTGGCCGGCGCTGCTGGGTGGGTCCCCACCTCGGTCTGGAGTTCTATGGGCAAGTCATCCTGGGCATACCCCCTGCCACATCCCCTTCACCTGGTCCCTGTGACCCCTGTGTCCCCTTCATCTGGTCCCCGTGTGCCTCAGCTCTGCCCCCTCTCCCCCAGAAGATTCCAGTTCCTGGGAGTACAGCTTTCTGGCTGAAGTGGTGCCCACCCCCCCCTCATCCCAAGTCCCCAGTCTATCCCCCGCTCCCGCCCTGGAGGGTTTATGGCCTGGCCAGCTGCTGCGTGAGGCCGTGAGGCCGCAGAGGGCTGGGGCTGGGGCTGGGGCTGGGTATTCACACAGCCCAGCCAGGCTGGGCCCTGAGCCGTGGCGATGAGGGAAAGGTCCTTTGGGACGTGGCTCAGAGCATCACCCCTATGTCCTTCTCTGTAAAATGGGGCTTTGGTGACTTTATCATTGTCATTGCTTGAGGTGCCCTCTGGGGCCGGGCTGTCTACAGAGTCTGCCTGTGGGGCCGCGGGCAGGGGACGAAGCCAGGCCAGGCAGGCCGTCGGGAAGCCTCCCCTGCCCTGGGGACTGACGGGTGGCCCCCTGAGGACAGGAGCCCGGCAGCATGGTGCTCTGGGGGTCCTGGGTGCCCCCTCATCCCTGCCCAGGGGCCAGGTTGGAGCCGACCCGGCGGCCTTGTCCTGGCATGCAGGATTTCCGTCTTCCTGTCTGCGTGCCCCTGGGCCAGGCCAGGGCTCTCCTTAAGGGGCACAGGAGGACCCAGAGCTTAAAGCGGCAGCCGGGCAACTTCCCAACGCTGTGGCCTCCCCAGCCCGCCCTTCATCCCTGCGGTGGCGGGCTCGCCGCCAGCTGAGGGGGTGGCTGTGACAGTGGACCAGCTCTGCATGGGGCAGGCCGAGCTTCCCCCACCTCAGGTTCCCAGCCTGGGCGTGCCCCCACCTTTCTCACCCGCCCTTGTCGCCCACAAGACACCCTGGAGCAGGCTTGGGGTAGAGCTTCTCAGGGACCAGGGTCCCTGCCCGGCTGGGGGACCCTTCCGCCTCATTACCCCTGGAACGTGGCCTCCCCAGCACCCGGCCTGAAACCCCGCGTGCTGGCGCGGCCCATCCCTGCTCGGGGTCCCGGAGCTTCTCCCGGCTCTGTGCTGAGGCCGCTCCCTCAGGGCCATGCCTGCCTGTCTGCCTGCCCAGGAGGGCGGCCACTGGCCCTTGTTTTGTTGTCTGACTCAGAGTCTCACTGCGGAGGCTGAGGGAGGGGAGGCTGGGTTTTTGGACAGCCAGGATCTTCCGGACGGCCCACCCCTCCGCTGGGGCTGCCTGTGCCCCAGGCGGGCAGGACCCTCCGCTGCCCCGGCCCAGCCTGGTCTGCTCCACCCCTGCTGGCCAGACCACCCTGGGCAAGCGGCTTCCCCTCCGCCAGCCTCAGTTGTCTCATTGCCTACCCACAGTGCAGGCGCTTTGGGGAAGGGGTGAGGGTCTGGGCAGAATGGGAAGGGAAGCTAAGGCTGGAGAGAATGGGGCCCACCACCAGGGTGGGAGCAGCCCCTGCAGGAGTGGGTTCCAGTCTCCACCCCTCCCTCCTTCAAGGCCAGAGTCAGGGTCCAGGTTGACCCTGCTCCCCTGCGCTGCCCGCTGCGTCGGGCAGCTTCCCACACCCCCCATGCACCCCTTTCCCCGCAGCACCCACTCCCTCGTACGCCCCTCTCTGGCTCTTCTTGGGGGGGTAGGGGGGGCCTCAGACATCTGTTGGGCAATCAAGGCTCAGAGAGGGGACAGGCTTGCCGAGGGTCACGGAGCGAGCTGGCTGGAGAGGAGCGGCCTGCCTCAACTGGTGCCTGGTGACAGGGACGTGCACTGACCCCGTACCCGGCCCCAGAAACCGCCAGCAATGTGGGTTCTGGGGCTGAGAGCTATCTGTGCTCTCTCTTCCAGCATTTCGTACAGTTTGGGGTGGGGCGGGACGGGACGGGCTGGGCATGGCACGTGGAAGATTTTAGATAAAGGATTTGATTGTTGGATCATACAGAACTATTCCGATTGTTTTTCCTGCAGGGTTGAGAGGGTGTTTCCCTAGGAATATGTCCAATTTGTCTAAATGGACAGATTTATTGGCACAGCATTTTTCATTTTCTCATTTCAGTTTTATGTAGAACTGAATTTTTTTTCCTTGCAAAAGGGTACAAATTCTAAGTGTGTAGTGTTTTCCCAAAGTTTACACACTGGTGAAGCCAGCACCGGAACTGACGAGGAGACCCTCGCCGCCAGGGCGCACCCCATGGTGCCTGCCTGCTCCTTCGTCCGCACCGCCTGTGGACACGGTTTATTCGTCTGCCTCGCCCTGTGCGAGGCCACAGGGCAAGCACCCAGCGTCATTCTCGTTCCAGCGCTGATGGACATTCGAGCCTTTCTGGTTTCTCTGCCCTGAAACAGTGCCAGGGGGACATTTTGGTGCCCGGCTCTGGGCGATCGCATGCCTGCCTTTCCGCACAGTCGGCAGTGGAGCTGCAGGGCTGCAGGCGGCAGGAGGCGCTGCCGGGCAGCCTGCGGTGCGCGGAGCGGGGCGGTGCCGCCGGTGCTGGGCCTGCCTGAGGAGGTGGAGTGCCTCTCTGTGTCAGCTGGCCGGTTGGGTGTCTTCCTTGTGAATTAATTGCTTTTCTGATGTTTTCTTGCCCATTTTTCTGTTGGGTTGCCCATCTTTTCCTTTCAGTGGGCAGGAGTCTTTGCTCATTCACGTAGGAGGTCACTTGGTCACGGCCTCACGTCTCTTGACCAGGCCCAGGGCGTGACTGTGCAGCCCTCGGGGTGTCCTCGATGAACACAACCTCTTCACTTTAATGTCCTCCTCCCGCTCCTTCTGGTGGCTCTTCGTGTGCTGGTTAGGTTGTTCCATTTATCTTCTGTAAGCTTGATTGTTACACCACTGGTTTCGGCTCCCCAACCCACAGAAAATGCGTGCTTTCTGTGGCTGAGGTGGGGCCGGCGTGAACGGTTTTCATTTGCAGACCAGGGGGTCCAGCAGCAGTCACCGAAAGGACGCCCCATCTCTGGCAGTGGACACCTGTCCGAGCATGCTTCTGGGATCTCTGCTCTGTCCCCTTGGTTTTAATTCTCATGTCCCTTTTGACTAAGGGGCTGACCATCTTCTCTTGTGCTTATGGGTCCATCTTTTGGGCCATATTTGTTCAAATCATTTGCTCATTTTTAATTGAGTGTTTTGTTTTTTTCTATTGAGCTGTAGTTCTGGGTGCCAGTCCTTTGTCAGAATCACGGGTTGCCTTTTCATTTCCTTAAAAGCGCCTTTCCACCATGGCCGGGTAGCTCAGCTGGTTAGAGTGTCACCCCAAAATGCCACGGCTGCAGATTCAACCCCTAGCCAGGGCACAGGTAAGAATCAACCAGGGAATGTATCAATAAGTGGAACAACAACTCTATGTTTCTCTCTCTCCCCCTTTCTCTCTCTAAAATCAATCAATCAATAAATTTTTTAAAAAAGAATGCCTTTCCAGACCAGAGGTATTTAGTTATGGTAAAATATAATTGATCGCATTTTCTTTTATGACTCACACCTTTTGTATCCCGCCTAAGAAAACTTTGCCTCCCCTAAGTGGCCAAGAATTTCTCCCACGTTTTCTTCTCGTTTTATAGCTTTAGGGTTCCCATTTAGCTCTGGGACTCATCTTCAGTTAGTTTTTATGTGTGATGTGAGGTAAGGGTCTGGGTCCCCCCCGGCCCCCCCAAGACCCACAAAGAAATATCCAGTCTACCCAGCATCATTGTGGAAAAATGTGTTGTTTTTCTTTTGAAATAACTTGGCTTCTTTGTCAAAGCCAAGTGAGCACATGAAGTGTGCGGACTTCTCTGGACTTTCTGTTCTCATCTGTTTCTACCGTACGTGTCAATCCCACTGGGCGTCAGGGAGAACGCTGAGGGTGATTTAAACTACCGTACGTTTATGGAGACATGTGAGAGGAGCCAGTGTGCAGTCCGTCTCGGTGATGGTCCCCGGAGCACTTAGGAGGACTGTGTGTCCTGCCATGCCAGGGAGCGTGGTCCGTGAGCTCCGCGCCAGCTGGCGGTGGGCCAGACATCTCACCTGCCTATTCTGTGAGGCCGTGGTCACCGCGTGGGGTGGTGAGCCTGCCGTTGGAACTGTGGACCTGCCAGTCCACCCCTCCGGCTTTCCCTTGATGGATCTGGACTCTGCAAGCAGGTGGCCGCAGGCTCGGGGCGGGGTGTGGGAGGAGGCTGCCAAGAGCACATGCTTGCTGCGTGGCCCACCTGCTTGTGCAGTGGAGGTGCAGCCTGGCCGTGGCCCCAGTCCTCACCCGGGGCAACGCCTGCCTGGTTCCAGTACAATACAGAAGCTTGGACCCGACCCATCTCCTCCCTGCTGGACTGTTACATTCATCACATCCCTACGTGTTAGAATCCCAACGATACAGCGCTGCAATTCTCACCCTGTGAGGGGAGCGGATGGACGTCGGCCTGCGTGTGTTTCATGGGCACCCTGTCTTTGGGGCATGGCCACACTCCCTCACGTGTGTGTGTCCACAACCACTGCCCTGCTGTGGCCCTAGAGCTGCGACGGAGACCACACGGCCTGCAAGCCCTAAGGCATGGGCTGTCCGGCCTTTTATAAGAAACACATGCCAAACCCCTGCTTTACAAAGCCTCGGGTCTCCTAAAGAAGGTCCGAGATGGAATGCAGACAAATGTGTTTCTATAGTCGCCCGTTTGCCGTTTTCTCTGTTCTCCTTTCGTGCCTGGGGATTGGCGTCAGCGTGTGGAGCCCGTCCCTTTGCTGTGGCATTTCTTGCAAGGCAGCTCCGCAGCAGCAAAGTCCCCCAGAGTCGCTTCCTCTGCCGGCGTCATTCCTTTGCGTTTCTTTTTGAAGGGTAGTTTGCTAGATCTAGACTTCTGGGGTCACAGCCGTTTTCTTTTGATGGTTTGAATATATGCTTTCGCTTTCTTCCAGCTTCCAGGTGTCGGCTGTTCGTGATCATTGTGCCCGTAAATGTCATGGCTCGGTCATTGTCTTCTGGTGGCTTTCAACATTTTCTCTGTCTCGTAGTCATTTGACGGTGCTGGGTCTGGGTGTCTTTGTGTTTATCCTGTTGGGGTTTTGTTGAGTTTCTTGGGTCTGTAGCCTCTTTTAGCCATTGTTTCTTCAAATACGCTTCTACCTCCTCTCTCCCTCTCCCCTCTGGGGCCTCTGCACCCCACACTCAGTGCTGGAGTTCCTCAAGGTGTCCGAGTCTTTTGTCCTCTCTTCGTCAGATTGGCTCAGTTCTATTAACCGACAAGTTTTTCTTTGCCCTAGCATCTGTCTCAGCTCTGCTGTTAAATCCCTGCAGTGAATTTTCAACTCCAGGACCGTCACTTGGTCTTTCTACATCTGTGATGTCTGTTTCTTTGTGACCGTCTTCCTTCCTTGGTGCCGTACCTTTTCCAGTAATCCTTCAGCCGTGGTTTCCTTTAGCTTTTGGAACAAGTTTATGATCATCTGACGCTAAGTGCAGCCTCCGTCCCCAGCTTTGCTCCTCGGCGCGGGTCCCGCTTTCTTGTTTCTTTCTGTGTCGTGGAAGTTTTGGCACAGGATGGACATTACAGGTTACGTATCGTAGCTACTTTGGACTCAGAGTCCCCTCCGGGCTGTGATGATTGCCATGTTCGGGCACCTGTTTGGTAACTTTCTGGGACTAAATCCACGGAGGCTGTCATTTGTCTGAGCTCCCCCGTCCTGGCTCGCCACCCTCTGACCCGACGTCACAGCCTCCCGGCCCAGTGGCTGTGGGTCCACCCTGCATGGGGCCTCAGGCTCAGCGAGCAGGACAAGGTGATGCCACCTCCATGGCCTCCGGGTTCCTCTGGGCCCCTGCCCTCAGGTCCCCGACCTGCCGGGTGGCCCTGACTCCGCCTCTCTCTCTGCAGTGTCCGGCCGGCAGCTGCAGCCCGGGTTGCCAGAAGCGGACACCGAAGAGGACCGCTCTGTGAGTGAGGCCCGGGGTGCCACGTGCCCTCCTCAGACATCCCCCCCTTCCCTGGGCCTGGGCAGACCCCGCGTGGCTGAGGGTCACCTGATTCTCTCCTCCCGCCAGGTGACTGAGGGTCCCGCAGAGGAGATCATTCGGCCACGGCCACAGGGGTCCTCGCCTGTCTATGAATGCGTGACTGAGGGCTTCGGACTCCCGGTGAGCCCATTGGGCAGAGACCCGCAGGAGGGGGGAAGGCTGGGGTGTGCGGCCGCGAGGGGCCGCCTCTCCTGCGTCACCCTGTACGGGCAACTCTTGCGTGTGTCTGTGTAGCCACGTTGGCCACAGCTACAGTGATCAGCCATCCTCTCTGATTCCGCCCCCACGCCTCCCTTCAGCTTGCACGTGTGTGTGTCAGGGGGAGGGGAGCAGACCACACACTCCTGCGTATGGCAGGCCATAGGATGGGGCGTGCGTGCCGTCCCCCGAGAGGAGACACGCGCAACACCCCCACAGCTGGGGAGCCCCGCCCTCTCTGCACGCAGCCCCGCTCTGGGGTTCTGGGCCTTTAAGGTGAGGTTGGGCTCCTGGCCTCCTGACCTGACGCCCGTCACCTGGGCTGGGGCAGGCGGGTGACCCTCGATGTCTGTGGCCATAGGAAGACACACCGAGCAGGCGAGCCTCCTCGGGGAGACGCAGGTCCTGGTGGAAGTGGGATTCTGGGGACTCCCAGACATTCTCCAGGATGAGCCGTGCAGAGGTGGGTAAGGCGCGGACGGAGGGTCGGGGTGGGCCCTCCGCGAGGGCTGCAGCCAGAGTGGGACGGAACAGGGCAAGGAGGCTGGCAGCGTGGCCCTGTGCCCCGGAGAAGGGCGTGCCCCTCTCCCTCCTCGGGCCTGGGACTCAGGGGCTCCGCACAGCCCTGTGTTCCTGCAATGAAGGGCCAGACTCCTGGCCAGAGGGCCGCGGCGTGCAGACTGGTCCTCTGCATACGGGTGGGGCTGGTGCTGCCACACAGGTGCACACGGCGCCGGAGTCTGAGGGTTCCCGGCGAGGTGGGGGCATTGCCCCCTGAGGTGGCCTGTTCTGCCACCAGCAGCCCTGGCAGTTCTCAAGCTCTACTGGCCACCAAGTCCCCTGCCACACTGCAGGCCAGGCCAGCCACGCCATTGGCTGCATTTCCCTTGGCGTCGGTGCCCTGCATGGCTTGAGTGCCAGCTGCCTTGTGGGGGACCAGAGCCTAGAGCGTGTAGAGAATAAGCGGGGGACGATGGAGGAAGGCTCGGACCACTAGGGAGCAGATGCCTCTCCCCTTTCCTGGACAAGCCTGGATGGCTGTGGACAGGCTGCCCCCGTGTCCTGGCAGGTGGGGGTGCAGACAGGGAAAGGCCATCCCCACTGGAGGCGGCTACAGCTGGCCTCCTGCGAAGCTTGGACACAGCAACCCAGGCCCCCCCGGCAGGGACCCCCCTGCATCCCCTGTCGCTGGGTGATGGGCAGGACCCGGTGTCTCTGGCCTCAGGGGAGGCAGCCCCCAGCACTGATGCCCACGGCGGAGCAGGCATGTACTCAGCGTGGCCCTGTGTGCTTCTGCTCTGTCCATGTAGGAGGTGACAGAGGTGACCCTGAAGACGGAGGTGGAGGCTGGCGCCAGCGGCTACAGCGTCACGGGAGGCGGGGACCAGGGCATCTTCGTCAAGCAAGTGCTTCAGGGCTCCTCGGCTGCCAGACTCTTTAGCCTGAGAGAAGGTACCGTGGCCACCCCATCCCCGCGGTCCCTGCGGGTTCTGTCAGGAGGGCAGGGCCAGGGCCATGCCTGGCACTCAGGTGGAGTGCCGGCTCTGCTGGGTGTTCTCTCTGGGACTCGGGTTGGGCCCCGTCTCGCGCACGCACCCCGGCAGCGCCCTCCTCCGTGCACAGGGCACTGGGAGAGCTGAGGCCATGACCGCTCTGTCTCTGCCTAGGGGACCAGCTGCTCAGCGCCACCATTTTCTTCGACGACATGAGCTACGAAGACGCTCTCAAAATCCTGCAGTACTCAGAGCCGTACAAGGTCCAGTTCAGAATCAAACGGAAACTTCTGGCTGGCGGGGATGACGAGTGGGCCCGCGGCATGGCTCGGCGCACCCCGAAGCACGCGGGGAAGCAGGTGCGGCGGCCGTGGTCCCCAGGGCCCAGGCCAGGGTGTCCCCTGAGCCCGGACCTTAGACCTCTCGAGCTGGCCCCCACAGGCACCCTCTCCTTGTGTTTCAGGACGCTGATGTTGCTGATGGGAGCACAGGCACCCCCGTGAAGATGCTGGAGGGAGATGGAGACCAAGAGAGACTCCTCTCCAAGCCCAGGGAGGGCAGAGGCCGGCGGACCCAGGTGGAGAGGTTCTCCTGGCCCAAGTTCCAAGCCATAAAGAGCAAGAAGGTGCCCCGGAGGTCACATAGCTCCTCGGAGGCCTACGAGAGGGGCAAGGCCCAGGACGTGTCCCCCACAAGCTCAGACACAGAGGCCCGGTTCCCAGCAGAGGAGCGGGAGCAGAGGGCAGGGCCCGGGGGCCAGCGGAGGAGGAGGTTCCTGAACCTGCGGTTCAAGGTGGGCTCAGGGACTCGGCCATTGCTGACGGCGCACCGGGCAGAGGGGCCTGAGGCAGGGCCAGGGGCCTGGAGGAAACGGGGTCCTAGGATGACATCTGACAGGACATGAGGGCTGATGCACGTAGCAGGGGAGAGGGCGGGGGCAGAGACACAGGAGGGCGCACCCGAGCTACACATGCACCTACCCCCAGAGTGTGGCAGTTCCGACAAAGGAGCCCTGGGGCGTGAGGCCAGTGTGGCCCTCAGAGGCCAAAAGAAGGCACAGGAGGGGAAGGTCCAGGAAGAGATTGGGCCCCGAGGGAGACCCAGACAGGCACAGCACCCAGACAGTGCAAGGGGGGCCGCAGGGAGGGAGCGCGAACCGGGGAGCGCCAGGCTGTCTCCTAACACCCCGCAGAGGCATGCTGCACACAGGGCCATGAGCCTGAGACCAACATCCAAACGCCCCCCGACAGACACCCACTTCTCATGTCCCGAAGGAAAGCTGCTGGAACCAAAGGACGCAGGAGAGCGCTACACGGCGCACAGATGAAAAATCACAGGCAGCAGAGTCGGGGAGGGGGGACCACGGACCCCACACGGAGAGGCATAGGGCACCTGGGGGGGTCCGCACGCGGGGAGGGGGCGAGAGCGGAGAGGGGTGAGGCAAGACTGATAGAGATAAGAAATGCGGGAAGAGGGACAGTGAGAGACAGGAGGAAAAAGGAAAAATGTGACAGTTCAAAAGGCTGTCATTTGGAGAGTGGACTACACATGAGGGACGTCAGGGAAAGAGAAAGAGGGATGGTAAACAAAAACTGAGGACGCAGACACACAAGTCTTATACTTGACATTTCAGAAGGACTTAGCAGGCAGCGATGCAGAAGACACCAAAGCATTCCGGCGAATGCGAAGAAAACCAAGTGGAAGGGAAAAGGAAGAAAAAATGGAGGTTGACAACGCCCTGGGAGACCAGGAGATGGCCGCCAGGGACAGTAAGTTCAAGATGCCCAAGTTCAAGATGCCGTCCTTCGGCGTGTCGGGGCCTGGCAAGCCCATCGAGGCCTCGGTGGACGTGTCGCTGCCCTCCATGCAGGCCGATGTGAAGACAGGTGACCTCAGCGTCCAACTGCCCTCTGCCGACCTGGACGTCAAGACAGGCGAGCTGGGCGTGAAGCTGCCAGAGGGCCACGTGCCCGAGGGCGAGCTGCAGGGACCCGCCGCCGGAGCCGGACTCAAAGGCCACCTACACAAGGTGCACATGCCCAGCCTCAAGATGCCCAAGGTGGACATCAAGGACCCCCAGGTGGACATCAAGGGGCCGAAACTGGACGTGAAGGGCACCAAAGGCGAAGTGAGCGGCCCCGACCTGGAGGTGTCGCTGCCCCGCGTGGAGGCGGACATCCAGGCGCCGGGCGCCCAGCTGGAGGGCGACATGGGCCTGGGGGACAAGGAGGGCGCCAGCAAGTTCAAGATGCCCAAGTTCAAGATGCCGTCCTTTGGCGTGTCGTCGCCTGGCATGGATGTGGGAACGTCCGTGGACGTGCCCGTGCCCAAGGCCACAGGGGACATGAGCCTGCCGTCCGTGGGGGGCGCGGTGCGAGCCCCAGAGGTGGGCGTCCAGCTGCCATCTGCGGAAATCGAGGTGCCCGGGGCTGAGCTGGAGGTGGCCCTGCCCGAGGGAGAGGTGGCGCTGGGCGAGCTGAAGGGCAAAGTCGACGGGGCCCGGTTCAAGGGCCACCTGCCCAAGGTGCACATGCCCAGCCTCAA
>PVJD01018648.1:0-13833 GCA_004026545.1 Mormoops blainvillei | reverse complement strand
TCACCTCAGCACTGGGCAAAAGTGAGGTGCTCAGAAATTGGTCTGTGGGCCCTGGCTGGTGTGGCTCAGGGTCACCGGTTCAATTCCCAGTCAGGGCATATGCCTGGGTTGCAGGCAAGATCCCCAAGAGACAACCACACATTGATGTTTCTCTCCCTTTCTTTCTGTCTCCATTATCTTCTGTCTAAAAATAAATAAACAGAACCTTTAAAAAAAAGAAAAGGAAATTGGTCTGTAGGCAGTAAACAAAACTGAGGTCCACAGCCTCAACTTTTCTCCAAAAAAAAAAAAAAAAAATCCAGAAGGAAGCAGCTAGTGATCATAGCTATACCACCATGAAAATGTTGACTTAACATCATTGACAGAGCCTTTCATTGACCCTACAATACTAGTTCAGTGCTTTTATAGGACACACTCACTGAGGGCAGCACACTCACAGTTTTTAACAATCCCACCTCAGCTTCAAAGAATCAAATAAAAAGAGGTTTTTTTACAAAACCAAGCAAAACATCTGTCTATCTGAGTAAAAACATTACTTGAGCACAAATTTTCCTTAAGCTCTACAAATGTACACTTCAGTTAGTGAGAGTGAAGAACGGGTATCTGAAGGGTACAACACAGGATCAGCGCCCTGCAATGCAAATTTAAATGATTTCTCTCCTTGTATGGATTTGTTTTGCCCATGACCTAATTTTATGCTAATTTATAGGGTTTATGATAGCTTTATTCTCACAGGGCTCATACCTCTCCCTTCTTTCAAGTCTCCCAGGGACTAACTCCAGGGAGTAAGGCATATATAACAAAAATAAACTGCACTCAGTAATTTCATTATTCAGCAACTGCTGATCCACTTTGTGGATTTTCCATGCCCTTCATTTCTTTCTCCTTCTCTATCCTAATACTTCTCTTTTGATGATTTCACTGCTCATTATCACCTCTACCAGAAGTGAGAAGGAAGAATGTGAAGTTTAAATGAGTTGAAAATGATTTCTAAAATGTATATTGAGGATAAGGAGAGAAAGTCAAATATGTGAGCTAAAGTTAAGCCTAGGATTTTCTGATGATTTCACCTGGCTATACTTATTCTTGTTAAAATGATGCTAATCAAGTCCTGAAATAAAAGGACCTGTCAACCCTATTATATCCCTTACTTTTGGAATATAGGGAAAAAGAGGAGCTATGTGAAATCTATTTACACAAATTTTTCTGAAACAAAAGAAAGTGCAAGTTGAGATAGACTAATATTTACTAAAGTCACATTAAGTTGCACAGTACAGTGGTAAATGTTTTAGAATGCAAGATTATATTATACTTAATTAGCTTATTTGCATCCTTTTCATGCAAGTAGTGTAAATTTATATTCATTTACAAAACTAACCATACAGCTTTTTTTAGCAGAATCAATACTAAAATGTTTATATACTTAAAAGAACCAATATGACAATTTCCTATTTCTGAGTTGTGTAGGGAAAAAGCAAGAGGCTTTTTAAAAAGTTTACCTGATATACTCGAGCAACAATTTACCCATGTTAGCACTGTTCCTTAAAAAGAGTACTGTTTCTTGTCAGGTTCATAAAGTAGTAAAATAATATAAAACAAAGTAACTAACCAGTACTTAATTCTTAAGATCAAGGCTTTTGTAAATAAAAAATGGTTAAAAAAATAAATGATGTTTTACTAAGTTATCCTCAAAACCAGATAAAGACACAATAAAGAAAGAGAACTACAGGCCAATATTGCCTTTGAACACAGAGGCTAAAATCCTCAACAAAATATTGGCAAACCGCATCCACCCAGCAACACATTAAAAAGATCACACACCATGATCAAGTGGAATTCACCCCAGGGATGCAAGGATTGTACAATATTCACAAATCAATAAACATAATACATCACACAAACAAAAGGAAAGACAAAAATTTCATGATCTTATCAATAGTTGTAGAAAAAGCATTTGATAAGGTATAGCACCCATTTATGATAAAAACACTCAGCAAAGCAGGAGTAGAGAGAGCATACCTCAACATAATAAAAGCCATGTGTGAAAAACCTTCAGCCAACATCATACTCAATTGGCAAAAACTAAAAGCTTTCCCACTAAGATCAGGAACAAGGCAAGGATGTCGGCTTTCACCACTTCTATTCAACATAGTGTTGCAAGTCCCAGCCACAGGCATCAGACAAGTAAATGAAATAAAAGGCATCCAAATTGAAACGGAGGAAGTAAAACTGTCATTGTTTGTAGATGACATGATAGTGTATATAGAAAACCCTATAGATTCCATGAAAAAATCTGCTCAACCTAATAAGTGAATTTGGCAAAGCAGCAGGAAACAAAGTTAGCATTCAGGAATTAAAGGCATTTTTGTACAGCAACAATAAAATATCAGAAATAGAATTCAGGAAAAAAATCCCATTTGCTACAGCAGCAAGAAAAATAAAGTACCTAGGAATAAACCTAACCAAGGAGGTAAGAGACCTATAGTCAGTAAACCACAGAACACTGAAGAAAGATATTAAGGAAGACACAAACAAATGGAAGCATATACCGTGTCCATGGATTGGAAGAATTAACATCATCAAGATACCCATATTTTTTATAGATTCAACCCAATCTATTTATAGATTCAACCCAATGCCTATTAAAATATCAATGACATATTTCACAGATATAGAACAAACATCTCAAAAATTTATATGGAACCATAAATGACCACGAATAGCCACAGCAATTCTGAAAAAGAAGAACAAAGTGGGAGGGGCCACAATAACTGACATCAAACTATATTACAAGGCCAATGTAATCAAAACAGTCTGGTAGTGGCATAAGAACAGACACAGAGATCAATGAAACAGAATAGAGGGCCCAGGAATAAACCCATGTCTCTATGGTCAATTAATATTCAACAAAGGGGGTAGAAGCATAAAACAGAGTAAAAACAGCCTCTTCAACAAATGGTTTTGGGAGATATGGACAGCTACATACAGAAAATGAAACTCGATCACCAACTTATACCACATACAAAAATAAACTCGAGATGAATAAAAGGCTTAAATATAAGTCATGACACCAGAAAAAGTCCTAGAGGAGAACATAGGCAGGAAAATCTCAGATATTCCATGCAGCAATATTTTCACTGATATGTCCCCTAGAGCAAGGAAAATAAAGGAAAGAATAAACAAATGGGAGTTCATCAAAATAAAAAGCTTCTTCATGGCTAAAGAAAACATCAGCAAAATGAAAAGGGAGCCAACCATATGGGAAAATATATTTGCCAATGATACACTGGACAAGGGTTTCATCTCCACAATATATATAGAAGTCACACGACTCTACTCCAGGAATAAAAATAATCCAATTAAAAAGTGGGCAAAGGACCTGAACGGACACTTCTCCAAGGAGGACATAAGAGAGGACCCAGAGGCATATGAAAGGTTGCTCAACATCACTAGCCATCAGAGAGATGCAAATTAAAACTATAATGAGATACCACTTCATACCCATCAGAATGGGTATCATTAACAAATCAACAAACAACAAGTGCTGACGAGGTTGTGGAGAAAAGGGAACCTCAGTGCACTGTTGGTGGGAATGAAGACTGGTGCAGCCACTGTGGAAAGCAGTATGGAATTTCCTCAAAAAACTAACAATGAACTGCCTTTTGATCTGGCAATCCCACTGCTGGGATTATACCCTGAGACTCCTGAAACACCAATTCAAAAGAACCTATGCATTCCAGCGTCCACAGTAGTACAATTTACAATAGTCAAGAATTAGAAGCAACCTAAGGGCCCAACAGTAAATAAGTGGATCAAAACACTGTGGTACATTTGCACAATGGAATACTACTCAGCAGAAAGGTAGGAGCTACTGCCCTTCACAATAGCATGGATGGAACTGGAGAGCATTATGCTAAGTGAAGTAAGCCAGGCCATGAAAGACAAATACCATGTGATCTCACTTATAAGTGGAACCTAATAAAAAATAAACAAGCAAGCAAAATATAACCAGAGACATTGAAATAAAGAACAAACTGACAGTAACCTGAGGAGAGTTGGGAGGGGAATAACAGGGGAAAGAAGAGGAAGGATCATCAAGGAACATGTATAAACAACCCACAGACAAAGCCAAAGGAGGTAGGATTGAGGGTGGGAGGGGCAGGGGAAAGTGGTTGTGGGAAATAAATAATAAAAAAATAATAATAAATTAAAAAGTAAAAATAAATATATAAAATCTTTTTAAAAAAGAAACAATCCTGAGGCCAAAATCTACTGCTATATTAAGAAATAGAAGTAATTTAGAACATATTTTTTTATTATTGAATTTATTGGGGTGACATTGGTTTCACAAAACCATACAGGTTTCAAGTGTACATCTCAATAAAACATCATCTGCACACTGCATCGTACATCCAAGCAAAGTCTCTTTCCATCCCCATTGCCCCCTCCTCATCCTCCTCCACCTACTCCCAAAACCCATTTCCTTCTATCACCGCATTGTTTTCTGTGCCTAGGTGTTATGTATATATGTTTTTTGTTAATCCCTTCACCTTCTTTTATCTTCTCCCCCAACATCCCTCTCCTCTGACAGCTGTCAGTCTGCTCAATGTACCCATGCCTCTGTTTCTATGTTACTGATCGGTTAATTTTGTTCATTAAAGTCCACATATAAGTGAGATAACATGGTATTTGTATTTCTGACTGGCTTATTTCATTTAGCATAATAACCTCCAGGTCCATCCATGCTGTCACAAAAGATAAAATTTCCTTTTTTTTTTTTTAACTGCCAAATAATATATTTCGTTTTGTAAATGTACCATGCATTTTTATCTTTTCAACTACTGGTGGGCACTTGAGCTGTTTCCAGATCTTGACTATTATAATAATGCTGCAATGAACATAGTGGTGCATGAATTCTTTTGAATTAGTGTTTCATGTTTCTTAAGATATATTTCCAGAAGTGGGGTCAAAAGACAGTTTCATTTTTTAATTTTTTAAGGAAATTCCATACTGTTTTCCACAGTGGCTATACCAGTCTGTTTTCCTACCAACAGTGCACTAGGGTTCCCTTTTCTCCACGTTCTTGCCAGCAGAAGTTGCTTGCTAATTTACTGATGATAGTCATTCTGACAGTTGTGAAGTGATTTCTCATTGTGATTTAATTTGCATTTCTCTGATGATTAGTGACATTGAGCATCTTTTCATATAAGTCCTTTTTGGAGAATTGCCTATTCAGGTTCTTTGCCCATATTTTAATTGGGTTGTTTGTCTTCTTGGTGTTCAGATGTATAAGTTGTTTATATATTTTGGAAATTAATCCATTATCAGATGTATCATTAGCAAATATATCCTCCTATTCGGTAGGTTCCCTTTTCATTTTAATGGTTTCTTTGGTTCTGAAGAAGATTTTAGTTTGATGTAGTCCCATTTGTTTATTTTTTCCTTCCTTTCCCTTGCCCTGGAAGAAATATTGGCAAAAATATTGCAACAAGAGGTGTCTAAGATTTCACTACCTATGATTTCTTTGAAGATTTTTAATGTTTAATGACTTATAATTATCTTTTATCCATTTTGAGTTTATTTTTGTGTATAGTGTAAGTTGTGGCTTAGTTTCATTTTTTTTTACATGAACTTCTCCAATTTTCCCAACACCATTGATTAAGAGACTTTCTTTATTTCATTGCATGTTCTTATCTCTTTTATCAAATATTAATTGACCATAAAGAAATGGATTTATTTCTGGGTCCTCTGTTCTGTTCCATTGATCTTTATATCCCTGGTCTTATGCCAGTTAAAGGCTGTTTTGTTTACTATGAATTTGTAATATAGTTTGATATCAGGTATTGTGATACCTCCAATTTTGTTTCTTTTTCTTAAGATTGCTAAGGCTACTCAAGATCTTTTTTGGTTCCATATAAATTTTTGGAATATTTGTTCTAGACCTATGAAATATACCATTGGTATTTTAATAGAAATTGCATTGAATCTATATATAGTTTTGGGTAGTATGGGTATTTTCATGGTGTTAATTTTTCCAGTCTATGAACACTGTATATGCTACACTTATTTGTATCTTCCTCAGTATCTTTCTTCAATATCTTAAAATTTTCCAAGTACAGGTCTTTTACCTCCTTGGTTAAATTTATTTCTAGATACCTTATTTTTTGTTGCAATATTAAGCAAGATTGTTTTCTTTCTGACAGTTCATTATTGGTATATATAAATGTCACAGATATCTGAATATTAATATTGTATCTGGCTATTTTGTGGAATTGATTTATTATATCTAGTATTTTTTAGTGTAGTTTTTAAAATTTTCTATATACAATATCATGTCATCTGCAAACAATGATAGTTTACTTCTTCCTTTCCAATCTGGATGTTTTTTATTTATTCTTCTTGTCTGATTACTGTGGCTAGAATTTCCAGTAAAATGTTAAATAAGAGTGGTGAAAGCAGACCTCTTTGTATTGTTCTTAATCTTAAGGGAAATTCTTTTAGGTTTGCCCTTTGAGTTTGATATTGGCTGTGGGTTTGTCATATTTGGCTTTTGTTATATTGAGATTTGATCTCTCTAGTCCCAATTTGCTGAAAATGTTCAATCATAAATGGGTGCTGGATTTTTAAATGCTTTTTCTGTATCTGTTAATATGATCACATGATTTTTATCCTTCACTTTGTTTATGTGGTGCATCACATTTATTGATTTGTGAATATTGCACCAACCTGACATCCCCAGAATAAAGCCCACTTGATCACGGTGTGTGATCTTTTTAATGTATTGCTCTTTGGTTTGCTAATATTTTGTAGAATATTTTAACATCGATGTTCATCAGGGATATTGGCCTAAAATTTTCTTTCTTTACAGTGTCTTTATCTGGCTTTGGAAACAGGATAATGCTGACCTTGTATAAAGAGGTTGGCAGTCGTTTTCCTCCTGAATTTTTTGGAATAGTTTAAGGAGGATATGTGTTAGCTCTTATTTGAATGTTTGGTGAAATTTTCCTGTGAAGCCATCTGGTCCAGGATTTTTGTTTGCTGGGGGGTTTTTGATTACTGCTTCAATTTCAAAGTTGTAATCCAACTACTGAGGTTTTCTGATTTTTCCAGATTCAGTTTTGAAATACTGTATATTTCTAAGAGTTTATCTATTTCACCCATGATGTCCAATTTGTTGGCATGTAGTTGTTCATAGTATTTTCTTACAATCTTTTGTATTTCTGTGATGTCAGTTGTTACTCCTCATCTTTTATTTCTGATTTTATTTATTTGGGTTCTCTCCCTTTGTTCCTCCATGAAACCGATTAAAGGTTCATTAATCTTGTTTATCTTTGCAAAGAACGAGCTCTTGATTTCATTGATCGTTTGTATTTTTTTCTCTATATGATTCATTTCCACTCTGACCTTTATTATTTCCTTCTTTCTATTTACTCTGGGCTTTGTTTGTTGTTCTTTTTCTAGTTCTTTTAGGTGTAGGGTTAGATTGTTTATTTGAGATTTTTCTTGCCCTTGATGTATGCCTACAATGCTTTGAATTTCCTCTCAGGGCTGTTTTCTCTGTGTCACTTACATTTTGAGTCGCAGTGTGTTTTTCACTTGTTTCCTGGTAATTTTTTATTTCTTTCTTGATCTCATTAATAATCCTTTCATTGTTCAATAACACACTATTTAGTCCCTATACGTTTGTATGTTTTTCAGTTTTTTATTGTAGTTGATTTCTAGTTTCATATAATTGTGGTCAGAGATGGTGCTTGATATAATTTCAATCTTGAATTTGTTAAGATTTATTTTGTTTACTACATAATAGTCTATTTTTGAGAATATTCCATGTACACTTGAGAAGAAAGTCTATTCCGTTGCTTTGGAATGAAATGTTCTATAATATCAATTATATCCATCAAATTCAGTGTGTCATTTTTGATAACTGTCGCTTTGTTGTTTTTTATCTAGAAGATCTATCCATTGGTGTCAGTGGGGTGTTAAAATCCCATACTATGACTATACTGCTGTTGATCTTTTCCTTAATGTCCAGTAAGATTTTCTTTATATATTTAGGTGCTCCTTTGTTGGGTGCATATGTTTACGAGGGTTATATCTTCTTGTTGGATCGATTCCTTTAGTACCTTCTTTGTCTCTTGTTATGGTCTTTGCTTTGAAGTCTACTTTATCAGATATAAATATTGTTACCCCAGTTTTTTTTATTTGTTTGTTTCCATTAGCATGGAATACTTTTTTCCATCCCTTCACTTTCAGTCTCTGTATATCTTGTCCTGAGGTGGGGCTCTTGTAGACAGCATATATATGGGTCAGGTTTTCTTATCTATTCAGCTACCCTATGTCTTTTGATTGGGACATTTAATCCATTTACATTTAAGCTTATTATTGATAGGTAGTTATTTATTGCCTTTTTATTATTTATATCTATATTCCTCTCTCTCTCAGTTTCTGTGTTTTTTCTTCTTAAAGCGGGCCCTTTAACATTTCTTGCAGTACTAGTTTGGTGGTAATAAACTTCTTTAGTTTTTTTTTTTCTGGGAAGCTCTTTATTTCACTTTCAATTTTAAATGATAACCTTGCTGGATAGAGTAGTCTTAGTTTTAGGTTCTTTCTTTTCATCACTGAGTATTTCAGGCCAATCCCTTCTGGTCTGAAGTGTTTCTGTTGATAAATGAGCTGACAGCCTTATGGGAGCTCATTTATAAGTGACCAACTGCTTCTACTTGCTGCTTTTAAGATTCTTTGTCTTTAATCTTTGGCATTTTAATTATGGTGTGCCATGGTGTAGGCCTCCTTGGGTTCATCTTAACTGGAACTCTCTGTGCTTCCTGAACTTGTGTGACTTTTTCCTTCACCAAGTTAGGGATGTTTTCAGCTATTGTTTCTTCAGACAAGTTCTTTCTCCCTTGCCCACTCTCTTCTCCTTCCGGTATCCCCATGATACGGAAGTTTTTACAATTGATGTTGTCCCAGAAGTTCCTTAGCCTTCCCTTATTATTTTTAATTCTCTCCTTTTTTGATGCTCTGCTTGGGTGCCTACTGTTATCTTTTCATACAAATTGCTGATTTAATCCTGTGCTTCGTCTAACCTGCTGTTGACTTCATCTAATGTAGTCCTCATTTCAGATAATCTATTCTTCATTTCTGACTGCTTCTTTTTATGGTTTCTATATCCTTTATAAGCTTCCTAACTCATTGTTTCAGTTCTCACTGAGATCATCAATTCTTACCCTAGTGTCCTTTAGCATCCTTATTAGCATTATTTTAAATTTTGCATCTGGTATCCTGGTTGCTTCTATTTCATTTAATTCTTCTTGGGGGATGTCTTTTGTTTTTTCATTTGGGGAATATTTCTTTTTCTCCTCAGTTTTTCTTTGTGCATTGTGTAGATCTGCTATTACTCCCAAAATTGTTATGATGGCTTTATTGTGAAGGTAGCTTGTTGGGCTCAGTGCACAATCTCTCAGAACACCTGAGCTCTGCTCTCTAGCAACATTTCTTGTAGTTTTTGTGCACCCTCCTGTTGTAGTTGAGTCTTGAATGCTGTTTACCCTTTCTTGGGTGGATTTAACCCTTCAGGTTGGCTGACCATAAGGATAATCCCTGATCATCACATATGAGATGCTGTGCTGGGGAAGCCTCCCTAGGCAAAGTTGTTCCTAGTAGGGTCTGATGCTTGTTGAATCTTCAATTGGTTGTGCCACTTGTGTGGCTAGTTGGGTCAAGTTCTGGTGTTCTCTGAAACCCACCACTGGTTGTGTTGGCTCTGGGTAAACTTAGGTGGGGTTCAGGTACAGGTCAATGCCAGACATTGTGGGTAACAGCCCTTGGGCTACCTGTCTGGTGCTGCTATGCTATTCCCTGATTGTGGCTATGTCTACTGGTCCTGCATATGCATGAGAGGGGCCAGTCTGTGTATAAGGGTCAGCTTCCTCCAACTTAGGGCTGGGTTAATCTTTAAAAGTTCTGAGGCTAACTGAGGTCTACTTCCACCAGTCAGCTACCCCACCTCTCCCTGAGGATGCCTAGTCTTTCTCCAGAGCCTTATGAAGAAAGACTATAGAGTGGGTCCAGGCTGGTGATGACCCACAGTCTCTTCTATAAGTTGAGAGCTTGGTAGGGCCGGGAAACCTGGGTCAGGAGGACATTGCTAGGAGGTCCTTTAGTTGGGGTGGTCACATGGTCAGGCACTCAATGAGGCCCAAGTGGCCGCTACTCCAGAGCCAAACCACTGAGCCTCTGCCCGAGTCTCCAATTGTAGCTTCCCCAGGAAGGGTTTGCTGCAGGTTCAGGTTTGGTGCAGCCAACCAACCCCTCTGATGAACAAGTTCAGCCATGCCGAGGAACCGAGCCCAGGAGGACAGATCAAAAGAGTCTCTCTTTGGACGTGATGCCACCTCAGCCTGCAAAAGGTGGCCAAGCACTTTGTCCCAGCACCAGACAATAGCCTCCCAGGGACTCACACTCGGAATGTCTCAGCTGTGAGCAACTCTCCCTTCCCCTCATGGAACTGATGTCAGAAGGGCATGGTATCTGGAGCTTGGAAAGGCAGACCCTAACATTCTCCTATTGGGAGTGATGCCTGCAAGCCTGTAGGAGGGGAGCTAGTGCTTCTTCTTCTTCCTGGGGTATTGTGGACTGAGCTGCAGGAAAGGTAGGAGCGCCCCCCTGCCCACCCACGATATAGCCACACAACCCATAACTGGCCAGTGTGATTGCAGGACAAAGCTTCCCCAGGAAATACATTCCAAAATTCCCAGCTCTATGTGTCACTCTGATCCCACTGCGTGGCTAAACTTAGCAACACAGGGCCAGCCAAATGATTCAACAGGCGGAGAAAGGGGTGCCAACTGCCCACTTGAATTTAGGGAGATGGCCCCCTTTCCAAAACCACACTATCTGAGTCTCTGCCAAGATCCTCCCCAGAAAAAGAATGCCTCAAAGGTCACTGCCGGTTGGATCCAGTAGACCTCTCAGCCAGACCCAAGCATAGCAGAATGGCCCCGCCAGCAGTCAGGGGACTGGACAGTGCACTCCCCAGGCTGGTGCTGTAACGATAGGCATGCTTGTGCCTGAGAAGTGGCCTCTGGGTCTCCAGCAGACACTAATGCCTCCCAGGTGGACTGAATCCTTACTGATGTTCACCACCTGATGCGTTGTAGGCCCTTCTTCTTGTCTTTGTTGTTCTGGGTTGGGGATCACTACATAGAGTTGAGACCATACACTTCTGGGGGGACAGAGTTTTTTCAGCTGAGATATCCCTCCAGCTTCCAGCTTCTCAGCCATTGCACTGGGTGAGGAAGCCAACACTTTCTGTGTCTTTACCTTTCTTACCAGTTCCTATGTGGTTTTTTCTGTAAATCCTTGTTATAATATTTTATTTCAGCTGGACTTCAGGTGGTTATTAAGATTTATTACTCTATAATATAGCTATAAATTCAGTTTGGAGCTAGTCGTGGGTTAGTGTGGTTTCCGCATATTCTGCAGTCATCTTGGAATCCTTATTTTGAGAATTTGAATTAGCTATGGGCAGTCGCTCTTATTCTCAGATTATATGTAAAATGAAAGCTAACTAGGAGATCCATAAAATGACTTAAAACTTTGCAAAACTTTCACGTATATACACAAATATACATACATAATATATTTTTAAGTCTACAAGTTGGGAGATCTAAGTTAGACAACACATAAGTTTGTGTCTGTGTGTATGTATCTGCTTAAGAAATAGTAATTAACTAAAGAAGTTTTCATGTCAAAAAGGCATCATACAGCAAATCTATTCCTACAATGTTTTTCTTATTGTTGGTGAATGATAAATGTTTATTAATTTGAAATACATTTAAATATAAATAGGTCCTTGATTCACATCCATTAAGGTGGGAAGGGTGTGCTAGACTGGAAAGTTCACGTGCTCTGGAGGCCACAGGTCAGAGTCCTGTTGCTATAGACACCGACAAATATGCAATTTTTGGCTGTAAAATTAATATAATAGTATCTGTATTATAATACTGTCATGAATTTTAAGTAAATAAACATGTAAAGCATCCAGTAACATTCTCAAATAGTTGACAATTAATTGTTGATTTTATCATTTCTCAAATATTGTATTGGTTTTACAGATGTGATTATCGCTTCCTTGACTATTGGCTCAGAAAAAGAATATTTTTATATTTATTAATACAAATTAATAAATTCTATATTTTAAAGCCATATTCTTTAAAAAATTTGTTATATCAATATGTTTATGTATTTATAATTATTACATATTATGTTTATGTTACATGTCATATATTTTATGCTGTTTATGATTACATATATACATATGAGGGGGGACCCCAAAAATGGAATTATCTTCTGGAGGGTGGGCCCCCTGTAGTACAGGCTTTCCTCCGCTAGGTGAGTGTTCTAGGAATTCACCTGTATCAGTGCAACAGCTGGCAGTTTTGTGAGAGGTCTTGCTTGGCTTCAGTGAATTTTTTCTGAGGACTCTTTCAATGTGTTTGCCCATTTCATGATGGATGATTTAAGAGCTCACAGGCCCACACTGTGCTGAGTGTTCAACAGTTTGGACCAAAAACGGCAGGGCTCCTGTGCCCCACCCTCCCTATTCACCTGATCTCACCCCCTACCCCCCGGTAACCTTTTTTGTTTCCCAGATGAAAAAAGCCCTCAAAGGGAAACGTTTTGCTGATGTGGAAGAGGTGAAACAAAAGATGACAGAAGCACTAAAAGGCATCAAAATTAATGAGTTCAAAAACTTTTGAGCATTGGAAAAAACATCTCAATAGGTGTACTGAATCAAATGGTGAATACTTTGCAGGTAACTGAAGTTTAAAAATGTAAGAATAAATACTAATTTTTTATAAATAAATTCCAGGTTTTTTGGATATCCCATTGTAAATAATATTACATAGAGAGAGAGAAATATATATACACACACATAAACATATTCTAAGTCAGATAAAGGAACTCCTAATTTCATATATTATATTTCTAAGCAAAAAATGACATAATCCTAAAACAAGTTATATTCTAAATTTATATTTATTTGTAATCTTGAATTGATCAGAATACTTATAGGACTGTGATTCAAAATAGGTATAAATATCTATGTATACTTTGTAGATACCGTGCTGTTATTAAAATACTTTAAATGATACAATTAGAATTAATTGAAAGATACAAATAAAAGATACCTAAAAATGTCAAAAATTTTTAAAGTTTTTAGGGTATGTTTCCTAGATGTATAAAGTTTGCAGATGGTATCCTTATGGGCATTTATAAGAATCCTCATAGTTTTATAAAGAGAGAAACTATCCAGAGAGAAAGCTTGCAGTAAATAAAAAATATTATTATCCTTCATTATCCTTCAATGATACATAATATTCAAATTAGCTGTTTACTAACATGGGGTGTCTGTTAATGACAGGTATTAGGTCATTCAATCCAGATGTCCATGGAGTGTGGGGAAGGGGTTATAAGAAATTGAACAGAGAGGTGTGATGATTTATCTAAAGTCAGACAGTAACTGAGCAACAACCACTAGAATGGAATCCCCCGGTTGGGCTCATCTGTTGTATCAAGTTGTTTTCCTTGTGTATAGACAAACTAGGCTTGGGAGGCATATAATCTAACTATTCTAGATCAATATTGACAAAACACCTGGGAAAGTAGGCCCAGAGAAATTGAGAGACCTGAGATGTTCATAAGTATTGTTTTCAAGGGTATATTTATAGCATAGAAGCTGTCTAAGTCATCTTCAGAAAGAAATATGTGACACAAGATGGTAGGTTGCAGGGCTGGTACCATGTAGAACAGGAGTTTGGGAATGCTTTT
>PVJD01018647.1:0-13830 GCA_004026545.1 Mormoops blainvillei | reverse complement strand
GACGCTCACCCTCAGCTCCAGCTGAACGCTTCAGACGAATCGGAGGAAAATGAGGCACTGGTCACAGATGACCACCCCCCTTCCAAATCTTCTCTCTTTCCCCACTGCCCTCCCCTCCCTACTGCCAGGAGCTTGTAGCACTGGCTCACTTGCCAAACTTGTTTCTATGACAACGGTTACAAATAACTCAGATGCAGACGAAGATTTTAACCCAAGAGCTGCTGGGCCAAGGGCTTCTTCCTCCTGCTCCACACCCAACTGAAAGAACAATCTGACAAGTTCCTTGCGATCAAGTCACTTTCCTGCTCACAAGCCTGCCAGGGCTCTTCAGTGTCACAAGACTAAGTGCTGGCATCCGAGGCCCTCCTAAAACCTCACTCAGATCTTTCCAATCACATTTCTCACTTGCTTCCATTGAAAAGTGATCACTCCAGTTTTGAGCACCTACTGTCTGCCAAGCCCTGTGTTGGATGCTTTATCCATAGGAGCTAAGGAAGTCTTCCCAGAACTCTATCAGATAGACAGTATTATTCCCATTTTGTAGAGGGGGAAATTGAGGCCCACGGATGTGACTTGAGTAAGGAGGTCAGAGAGCCAGAATTCCAACTCAAATCCATCAGAAGCCCAAACCCAGGCCTTTGCATTGCCAATGGTTCACAAAAGTTGGTGACTATGCTTGGGGACCATGCGAGTGATTGCGGCTGTTCAAAATTCTAATTCTAACTTCCATTGAACAAGCTAAAATGCATCTGTCTCATCTAACTCCTGACACTCCATAAAATAAGAGTATAGGAATCAAGTGCATAAACTCACATCTCCCAACAAACTGGAGGAGGTCCCATCAATGGGGAAGAGGCTTCAGGAACTTCCTGGCCAGCAGAAAGGGACGGAAGGGACGGTAACCGAGAAAGCAGGGCCGGGAAAGGTAGAGGCACAGTCCACACGTGGGAGGGGATCTGCGTGAAGAACGTTGGTCTGCCTGCAAAATCCTGGTGAGGCTGTGGCACGGCAAACGTATCCTGATGGTGGGAGTGAGATGCAGAGACCCCGACCTCCCTCTGCCAGTCTCTGTGCTCGTGGTTAGACATCACAACAGCCGCGCATCTACACTCGAGCAAAATGCAGAGTGGTCCCCAAAGAAACCGAACAGTCTCCAGACAAAGCCTTCACTTTCTGGACTCACGAGTCCTCCAGCAGAACGCGCAGGTCCCCACCCAGTCACCTGAACTTGACAAAACCCTGCCCCTTACACGGGCTCCCAACCAATAACCTTTTTATTGGGCTCTTCTTACTTCAGTGAGCTGAGATGTTTGAATATTTGTGAAAAACAGGTTTATGATAAGGCAAATGGGAAAAATTAAGGCTGGACACGTTTCAAGGGGAAAAAACAAGCAATTACTAAATTCAGGAACACAAAAAAAGGTAAAAGAAACCCGGGTAATTATATTACATTTCTTGGCTCTGTAGCAGCTACTGATCTATTAGGAATTGGGATATAAACATATTGGAAGAGCGAAGGGAGGGAAAATGGGGATGTGTGTGCGTAGGGGTATAAAAGTCCTCTTCTGCCATAACGAGATGTCAAGAGATAATGTCTCAAATTGTTGAGTTAAGAAATAGTAGCATAAGCACTTTATAAAGAAACATGGTGGTCCTGCAGGTTAAAATCCCGTTAATAACGACAACAAATAACAAACTGAAAAAAACAAAACAAAACAATGAACTGACAGTGGCTTAAATACATATGGCTTTATTTATTTATTTATTTATCAGGAAGTTAATTTATTGTTAACAGAAGTGTAGCAGGCATTCAGCTGCTCAGCTAAGACACCAGGCTCTTTCTAACTTTTTGTTCCTTAATGTTTGAGTCTTCACCCTCATGCTCACCCTCTCAGGGTCACAAGATTGCTGTCACAGCTCCAGGGAGCATGGCTCTGTACAAGGCAGAAGAAGAAGGCGGGGGACTGTTGGCGGTGTGTGTCTCAGGAAAGCCAATTTTTTTTTCGGAGGGCCCCCAGAAAACATCTCATGGCCATAACTGGGACATATAGTCATCTCTAGCTGCAAGGAAGGCTAAAAACGTATCTGGCTCTTGAGCTTCTGTGTGGGAGATGGCCAGGGAGAAGGGGGATGGGAGTGGGAAATGCCAGAAGAAACAGCCAAAGACTGGTAAAGCAGCTTAAAGCAGCTGCCCTTAGGGAGCAGGACCTGTCGTCGGAGTGGGACAGGATATTGCTGGATTGTTATTATGAGCTCCTTTGCATTATTTTAGTTTTTTAAGTGTGTGCAAGT
The DNA here is from genome assembly GCA_004026545.1 of Mormoops blainvillei. NCBI lineage: Eukaryota > Metazoa > Chordata > Mammalia > Chiroptera > Mormoopidae > Mormoops > Mormoops blainvillei. The sequence continues at coordinate 11,538 of PVJD01018647.1, read as the reverse complement.
AGTACTTTGATGAAAAATTAAAATTTAAAAATAAGGTGTTATGGTTTCCATGAAAAAGAATTTAAATAAAAGCTGGTGGCAGTTTTCTATCTCCAGAGGAAATGACATCAGTTCACTTGGAAACAAACTAATGAGAAGAGTCATGTTAACTTAGATTAGAGGGTATCTCAGGTATCCACCCACTGATCTTAGAGAAGATTGTGCTATTCCCATTAACCTGAATATGGCTGGTAAAAACCAATACAGCACATTGTAGCAGCTACGTGGGTTGGCTGTGGTTTGACAGTCCTGGTACAATTTCCTGTCTGCCATTTATGAGCTCTGTGACCCTGGGTGAGTGACACTTGGGAGCCTCACTTTCCTTCTTTATGAAATGAAGGTAATTCAAGTGCCTGGTACAGAGTAAGCACTCAGCAAATGCGATCCACTTTGATTAAAATGTTAAATGTACGGAGCAGTGACATAATTTGAGTGTAATTTAACATTATTATGCTTCCATTGAGTTCATTTTTTTATTCTAAACATGGGTCTGGACTGGACTGTCCCTGAAAATTATCATTTGTTCTTGAGAGGTGTGTGTGTGTGTGTATATTTTTCCCCAAGTCTTTGTTCACAGAGATACTCAGTTTGGACCACACCGAGAGATGTGTAAGCTTGGATTGCTGTTGACTTCTGTTGGAGGAAAGACTATAAAAAAGAACTAGACTGGATTGTTGGTTCTACTACATATAGTGTTAGTTAACATTAAAAATAACCCCCTCTGTGAAATGTGCTGCTGACCACTGTAATTGTCTTGGGTGGGCCATGGGGACCAGGTCGTCATGACGGGAGGCAGGTGTGTGAATGTCCTAGGAGGAAAATAGTTATGCGAAGTGCTAGGCTCGAGCAGAAAATACAGTGGGACTGGGAGTGTGGAACAGAACAATAATCTCCCCTCTCTAATATCAAGGTGAGAGCTGACACCCGGACTCCAGGCGGGGAGCGCATGGCCCTAAACCGTCCATGTGGTAGACAGGCATCTCTCTCACAAACAGCGTCACACTAGGGGGCTAAAGAGAGGGACAGCCAATAGACAGTCCCCTTCAGAGGGGCATGGGTGACATTCTCTTGGAGAGGTAATATCTGATAGCCATTTAAAATTTTCCTTTCTGGCTTGGTAATTATCATCCATTATCCTCAAGACTCCAGTAAAGTTCTATTAAGCACACATGCACAGAAGATATTGCATCCATTAAAAAAAAAAGATGCTATGAAAAAGGCACCTTTGGAGAATAAGAAAGATTGCTTAGAAATTAAAAATGACTGCCAAAATAAAAAAGTTCAATAGAAGATAAAGTCAAGAAAATGTCCCAGAATGTAGATTTAAACAAACAAACAAACAAACAAACAAAGACATGGGAAATGAGAGAGAAAATAAAAAGACAAAGACAGTGTTTGATCCAAGAGATCCAAATCCAACTAATAAGAGGTCTAGAAAGAGAACAGAAAAAAGTAGAGGAGAGAAAATTAGCAAAGAAATAAAAGTGATTTCTCAGAGGAGAGGGACATGATTCTTTAGACTGAAAGAGCCCAACCACCAGGTGCCCAGTGAAACAGATGGAGAAAAACACACTTCTGGGCTCATCATTGTGTTATGTCAAACACTAAGTATAAAGGGAAAATATGAGCTTCCAGAGGTGTGGAAGAAAGGTTGCCAACAAAGGAATGAGAATAATATTAGCACCCGACATCTATTCAGTAACACTACACTCTAAAAGCAATACCTTCAAAATTCAGAGGAAAAAAATATTGTAATATAGAATTCTAAACACAAACTATTATTCAAATATGAAAGTAAAATACTGCTACACTTTCAGGCATGCAAAGAACCCAAATTGACCTTTCTGGGGAAGTCACTTGAGCCCTGGCTGGGTGGCTAAGTTGGTTGGAGTGTTACCGAATACACCAAAAAGTGTGCAGTTTCGATCCCTACTGAAGGCACATATCTAGGTTGGGGGTTCGATCCCCGCTCAGGGTGCATAAGGGAGGCAAACAATTGATGTTTCTCTCTCACATCAATGTCTCACTCTTTCTCTCTCTCTTCCTCTCTCTAAAATCAATAAAAATATATCCTTGGGTTAGGATTTTTTTTTTAAAGAAGTAACTTGAGGATGTTTTCCAACAAAATGTGATGCATTGGTCAGGATTTGGGATGTAAGTAACAGAAACCGACTCTAGTTAATTTAAACAGAAAAGGGGTTTACTGCAAGGTTATCACGTAGCTCACAGAAGTCTGGAGAATGGGGCAGGGGAAACCACACACGGTTAACAGCTGACTGGAATGCTGCTACTAGAACTGCCACCCCCATGACTGCGACCCCTGGACGTCATCCTGCTGCCACGCATCACTACAGTCGAATACCAACCCCCCGCCCCCCGGCTGTTCTTGACTTGTGGTCAACTTCGGGATTGTGTTACTCCTGCTCTTCAAATCCGTGGCATATTCTTTTCCTCAGTCCATTTGAGGCTCCTCTTTTGCTTTATTTCGCTGCATTATTGCTTTTCCCTGTCAGTCCCCGTCCCCACTCCCATTCCCCTGCCCACCTTAGTGAGCTGCCCAAGTGCATTTCATGTATATACACTTCCTCCACTCCATCTCCCATATGCTTATTTAGATATATGCATATCCATGAAAATATGCAGAATCGTTTTACATTTACATAAATGGTATTATGCTCCAAATATCCTGGTTTTCACCTTTTCACTCAACATTAGGTTTTGGAGACCTGTCTATATGGCCGCAAGTACATTTGGCTCATTTTCTTTTATTGTTTATGTTTTTCACCCTATGACTGTACCACAGTTTGCTTATCCAGTCCCGTGGTGATGGGCGTCTGGGTTGCTTCCAGTTCTCCACTACCACAAACAATCTAAAACAAACAACCTCGACCATACTTCCTTAAGGGCCTCTGTGAGAATTTCCCTGGAATATATACCCAGGAGTACAATTGCTAGCTTGTAGGCTATACATAGATAGTAAGTCCTTACTTAATGTCATTAATAGGTTCTGAGACTTTAATTAAAACAACATGCAAGAAAGCCAATTTTACCAGAGGCTAATTGATATAAACAAGAGTTAAGATTCCATGACATTTCATTATTATAACAAAACGACGATGAACGAAACAATGTTATTCAAGGACCTGCTCTACTTACTTCCAGGAGGCACTACCAAATTACTCTCCGGGACGCCCGTACCAGTTTACACTCCCACGCACGGCTTCCTTTCCCTCACATCCTCATCGGCACTTGATGATATCTGGCTTTCTACATCTTGCCATGCTTATAGTGCTTTCTCGCTATTATTTTAATTTTCGTTTTTCTAATTATTAGCAGAGTTGAAAATCTCAATATATTCAAGTTTCCCTTGTGTAATTTCTCCTTCTGTTAATTACTCTTCATATCCTTTGCTCATTTTCCTATTGGATTTACTGTCTTCTTTTTTTAGTTATTAATCTTTTGTCAGTTTTGCACATTGCAACAATATTCTCCTAATTTATCAACCATCTGTTAATTTTATATGTTCCTGTCTCCTTTGTGTTGCTGACTCTGTGTTCAAAACCATGAACAGAGTATTATTCAGCCCTCGCTGCATGAAGTTGGAAGTAAGGCCCTATCTCCCAACGAGATCCACCCTGGCAGGTAATCCCCCCAGAGAAGATGGCGATTTAGATGCTAAGCAGCCTCTAGAGTTCACTCCTTTGGGTGTCTGACAACCACATATAACCTTCTTCTCATACTTACTCTTAAAAAACAATGCTTCCACTTAATATAGAACCTCATATAACCAAACATGCATTCATTCCCTCGCTAAACGGAGACAGTAAAAAGTACGTCAGAACACTTTCAGGTGCGAGCGATATAAAACTCAACTCAAAATGGCTTAAATAATAAATGCAATGTATTGGCACACATAACTGAGAAGTCCACAGGCAGGGCAGACTTCAGGCATGGCATGGTCAGGACTATGGTCCCATTTCTCTGATTCTCTTGGTTCTGCTTCCCCCGCTGTCAGCCCCATCCTCAGGCAGGCCTTCAGCCTATTCACCAGATGGCTGATGGCCGTGCCCAGGCTACATACTTCTTTCTTCATATCCAACGGAAGATAGGCCACATCTTCCCTCAAAAAGTGGAAAGTCCTAAGCGTCAGTGTGATTGTATCATTCCTGAGCCAGCAATCACTGTGGCAAGCAGGCAAGATGACTCAGATTGGCTTATACCAATAAAGGTCTACATCTAGAGCTGCAGGTGGCGTCAACCCCACTCAAATTGCATAGTTGTTATACAACGGGAGCGGAGAGGCATGGATATCGGAGAACAACCACAAAGTCCACTGTAAAGGAGTAAACTAAGAAAAAGGAAGATATGGGGTCCAGGAAAGATTGGGTCCAACCCAGAAGAGTATTGAATGTATGTCCCAGGATGACAGTTGTGCTGCAGGCCTACAGAGCAATCAGCCCACATTGGAGCAGGAGGAAGGTATTTGGGAAAAAAAGGGAGATTCAAATGATTTTATACTTTCCTTGAGAATTTGGAAAACTTAAGAAGGAGATAAGTCAGACAATGCAAGAAAAATAAAAGGCAGGCAATCAGAAACGCCTGGTGGAAAAAAACTGCATGAAAAAAGAAATGTAATCCTAGTACACTAACTGGAGCTTTAGGGAACAACATTTACGTGATCATAATAACATAAACACTCTTATTGACTTTAAACTTTTAGAATGACCTGTCGGCAAAGTATGGATGACTTCATTATGGTTATAGAATGAAATGTAAATGTTATTAACCTTATTAATATAAATGTAAAAGTATAAATGATAGAAGATAAGAGATTGAAAGAGGAAATATGTGTGGAGGTGATGACACCAAGGAATTGATCTTTCTCCACAGAAGCCTGAAGTGTCTTGGGTCCTAATAATGCCAGGTGTGATATAAAGTGGGAGTGAGACGTGGGGCTGAAAACAGGGAGATCAATTGGATGGCTGTATATCAAACTGTTAACCGCCCCCCTCCTGGTGCCCAATTCACAGAAGCCAGGTATTTACCCATTAGGCAAAAACCAGAGGGTTCTTATCTAAGGAAACTGAATAACCTCAGAGGAGAAAAATCTTAGCATTCTGGCATTCAGGGGCTCTGCAGCAGAGCGGTCAGTTTCCCCCCAGTCATCCTCAAGGAAAGCCACCAGTTACCCAGCCCTGTCCCCATATACAGAGCTTCCAGTCAGATTTTTATTGTTACATTCTTAAATATGAGCAAGCAACCACAGATCACCAGGCGTTTGAGAGAACTCTGCAAGTTGAAAGAGAGCAAAATAAGCAAACAGGGAAAAGCAAATCCCAAAGGAAATAGATATTTCAAAGATAGAAGGAAATATAAAAAATACCTCTCTTTCCCAGAGAGATTCAAGATAATAGTGCATCAGTTAACAAGAATAGAATACTATAAGAAAGGAAAAGTGAAGATGAATAGATATTTGGAAATTTTAAAATGCGGTTATCAGAATGAAAAGAAATGCAATAGAGGAGTTGGAAGATAAAATTGAATCTTCTCCCAGAAAGTAAATGAAAACAAAAGGAAGAGACGAAGAGCTAGGAAGGCAGGGGTGAGGGAAGGAGAAAGAGAGGGGTGTAGAGAACAGATAAAAACTACAAACAATAAATTCAAAAGGTCTAACACCCAACTTTAAAAAGTTCCAAGAGAGAACAAAGAACACAGAAGACAGGAATGTATCAAAGAAATAAGATAAAGAATTTCAAAATGAAGGGACCCAACCAATGACCAGCACAATGAATGACAAATCCCCAAACCTAAATACATAATTATAAAATTTCAGAATAAGAATATAATTTTTAAAATAACTATTTAAAAAAGGGGGTAGGTAGAGTAAAAGTACTTTTCCCTATTCCTCTCCCCAAGTAAAGCTAAACTCCTAGAACATTATCTATAAACATAAAAAGGCTCTGAGAGAAGGAGAGAAGAAGGTAAACCTGTTGGGGACCTTGATAGCAGAGGAGTGACATGGCAGTGAGTTCCCTGGGTCTGCTTTTCACCTCACATACCTAAGACTTGGTGCTGGAGAAGGTGGTAATTAGATAATAACCACTCCACTCCAGCCAAGCACCACAGAAAAAAAGTGTGGCCCCACCAGAAAAGGTCAAGTGGGGAGCCTAGACTTCCACTCTCGTTGGCTATAAAGAGTCATCCCCCCTCCTTCCTGTTGAGGTGGTGCCCAAGAAGGTTGAGTGAGGAGTAGGAACTCCCATCCCTTACTCCCATCCCTTACTTAAGGTTGAGTGATGAAGAAACCCTCTCTGTGGAGTGTCAACAGAGACCGAACAGGGATCCTGGACTTCATACCCACCTGGCAGTAACAAGGTAGTGGCCCCTCTTTTGCTGCCAGAACAGAGTCTGAGGAAGCAAGCTAAAACAGAATATCTAAATAAGATCCAGAGTCTGAAAACACAATACCCAAAATTCCCAGGTTTCAACAGAACATCACTCATCATACAAAGAATCAACAAAATCTCTACTTGAATGAGCAAAGACACTTAACAGACTCCAACACCAAGATAATAGAGATGTTAAAAATTATCTGACAAGGGTTCTTAAGGTGCCATCATAAAAAATACCTCAGTGTATGATGAGGAACACATGCTTAAAACAAATAAAAAATAGAAACTGTCAGTAAAGAAATATAAGAAGAACCAAACGGAAATTTTAGAACTGAAAAAAATAAAGTAACCAAAACAAAAAGGTCAATGGATGGGCTAACAAAAAAATGGCGAGGACAGAGGAAACAACCAGTGAACTTGAAGACAGAATAGAAATTACCCAATCTGGAAAATGGAGAAAAAATAGACTGGAAAAAAAAAGTGAACAGAGCCTTAGGGACCTGTGACACTATAACACAAGATCTAACATTCATGTCGCTGGGCTCCCAGAAGGACAGAAGAAAAAAAAAGAGACTGAGAAAGTCACCTATAAAGCAGTAAGACTCAAACTGATATCAGTTTTTTTTTTTTTAATGGATGCTAGAAGGAAGTGGAGCAACACCTTCAAAGTTCTAAGGGAAAATAACATTGGAACCTCAGAATTTATAGCCAAGTGTAAGGCTGGAATAGATATTTTCAGACATGCAAAGACTCAGGATGCCTACCTCCTACACAACCTTTCTGAGAAAGTTACTTAAGGATGTACACTATCAAAGCAATGGAAAAAGAAATTAAAACAAAAACCCTGGGAACTAGTAAATAGTGGATACAACCAAGGAAAGCAGTGAAGAAAAGTCCCCAAATGCATCAGGCCTAAAGAGTGACTAAGTCCAGATTGGAGAAAGGGGATGGAAGGCTCAAGGAATAAGGTCTCTTGGGTGGAAAAAAGCGGGCGTAGTGAAATACTTGATGTAACAGAGATTTTGAAAGGAGAAAAATGAACTATATGTTAAAGTAAAATAGTGAAAGAGAGAAAAGAATTAGAAATTTGAGGGGAAAATGAAAAACTGCTAAGGAAAACTAAGGAAAAATGATAAAAGTACATTTATTGGCTCTGTAATTTTTATAGTCACATTAATATAATAAATTTATTGTTTTTCAACTTTTAGAATCAAACTATGGACAAAACACACACATGCAAAAACTTATATCAACTTGACAGTTATAAAAGACCAGATGACAGAAGTTGGGAGGTTGACAGTGAACAAGAGGGCAAAAGGAAAAGATATTCTCATTTAACTGTTCTGGTCAAGAAAGATTGTCTCTAGTTCATGAAACAAGAAATAAAGGTGTTATCTACATTCAGAAAGGTATCTAATAGAGAACCCAAATTATATTAGAAGCAGAAAGGACAAGAGTTGAACTTGGTGTAAATGACCTAAATGCTCATCTGTCATAGCAAGACACCAATGAGTAATGCCTGAAATTGATAAATGACAAATGCCCACATAACATAATAAAAATTTACATATGGATATGACAATCAGAAGAAAATAAATAAAAGTGTTTACTAATAATTAAAAGTGGTAGAGGATGGGGACGTGTGGAACAGCAGATTCTTACCTTTCATAATGTCCTTTTGTACTGATCTGAGGTTATTAATGTTTTCTAAGTAATGTCGTGCATTCTATTTTTAAAGAAAAATGTATTTAAAATTGACTTTTTAGAACACAGAAAAGGACACTCCTGCCCACCACTTACCCCTCTCCTTAAATTCCCTTGTCTCTGCAGACCAAATGGTAGCATAATATAGAAAACTTTGGGAAACCTTCCGTCTCCCTTCCTACCTCTCCCTCAAATGCAGCTCTGGCTGCAGTCCAACTGGAATATTTGTTAGCCCAAACTTGCCCTATTTATACCCACCACTTTGCTGTTTCCCTGCCTCCCAGGCCTGAAAAGCCCTTATTCCTTATCTCCACGAGCCGGAATCCTCCTTATTCATCAAGACTCAGCTCAAATTCCACTTCCTCCAAAGTCTTCCTTAGTCCTCTGGTAGAACTTCTTCCTCTCTCCTCCCAGACTCCCAAGTCTTCATTCATTCCTCTATGATGACACATGTTTTTCTTCAGGTACATTATTTAGGTTAGTGCTTCATGTCCCCAACCATCTACAAGAGTGATCTTTCTAAAGTACCACTCTAACTTTGTCACACACCTGCTCCAAGCCCCTCAATGGCTTCCCATTGCCCTACGGTCAAAACTAAGCTGGATTGCCCAGTTTCTGCCACATCTTCCATGGTGCGGGACAAAGCCGGCTCCCTCCCCGCACACCCCGACCCATGCACTTTCACACTCTACACATAACTTTACTTGGACAGTTCCTCTGCTTAAAATGTTCTCTCACCCTTTTCCACACGGTAAACACCAACTCTTCCTTCAAAACTCAATTCCGGCACCTCCTTCTCTATAAAGGCTTTCCTGAGTGCTCCTTCTACCCAAGAAGAACCATCCAATGGCCCTATATTCTGTCACTCTGCCTCATCTAGACTTCTGTACATCATCTGTCACACCCGGTGAAAGATGATATGCCTGCTTACTTACCTGAGTCCTCAATTAACTGTGAATTCCTGGAGTTCAGGGAGTATATCTTTTCCCCAGAACCTAGCATAGGGCCTGCCCTACAGCAGGAGGAACTCGATGTATGCTTGCTGAACAAATGGATGGAAAAGTGATGACTGTGCGAACACGGGAAAGAACAAATGAGCAAATGAATAGGTGTTTGAATGAATCAGTGAATGAATGAGTTATGCATGAATAAGTGAATAAATGATGAGTAGATAGATGAATGAAAAAATAAAAGCCACTAAGTAGATGAATGAAAAGTGCCTGTGCCAGTGAGGGTATGAGAGAGAGAGAGAGAAAGAATGAGTGAATTCCCACCTCTGGGCCTTGGTTCAAACCCAGCTGGAAGACCTTCTGCCCTGCTCTCCACCCATCTGAAGGGTATAGCACAGTTTTCGCCTCTTTTAGATTGAAAGGAAGAGAAACACTCAGGTTAGAGATAGGGATTTATTGAAGCATTCGCAAGGCAATAAGGAAGTCAAAAACAGCTACACAGGCAGCCTCACAGAACAGAAACCTGAAAATGGTTCATGATCCAAAGCAGCTCTAGAGCGTGGCTTCTCTCAGCACCCCCTCAGCTGCAGGCATCTGTTGCTCCCTTCTCTTCTGCTTCCCAAAATGGTGACTCAACTTCCTTCTGCCTGTATTTATACTCCTATTGCCACTGACTACCTTTATTCTGCTCCCCCCACTCGCTACCCCAGGGCCTTCGGGGCCTCACGGCTTCTGGGCCTCCTGTCACCTGCAGCTTCCTGGCTTCTGGGGCTTCAGTTCCAAATAGTCCTTCTCTGTGTCATAGCTTCTGCTTGCATTGTAACTCCTGCTGCCTCTTCGATTCTTGTTGCCTTGCCGCCCTGTGGTTCCAGCTACCCTTTGGCTCCCGCCCTCTCATCACTGCTGCTACCTCGTGGATCCTGTCTATTCAAACCTTCTGCTGCTGTATGAATCTCATGGACTCAGGGTGTTGTCTCACGGTTTCTGTTCTTTGTGGCGCCTTTTGCATCATGAATTCTGCTACCTTGTGGCCCGTGTTCTCATGATACAAATGTCTCAAGGCTTCTGTGGCTTTCTCATTTTTGCTGTTTAGTTCCTGGCACCCCACCTCCACTTCTGCTGCATGAAAATCTAATTGTTCACTTCTTCTGAATGCCTCAATTTCAGCCTCCCTGTCATTTGATAGGCCATCCCTATGAGGCAGAGTTCTTACATCAATCCAGCTAATAGGCCATTGGCCAACCTAGAGATTAGCTGTCCTTGAATCAGATGTTATCCCAACCTAACCATCCGTGACCAGGATGGTGAGGTCACATGGTACAAAGCAGGGCAACCCATGCTTAAGAAGCCCCTTAGAAGGGGCTGCAGGCATGGCAGATCTGCTGAGGGTTTCCAGAAGGGGGCAGTGCCATTGGGAAGCTCCTCGTTTGTTCTCTCCAATACATGAACTTTCAAGGCCGACCGAAGTCCCACCTTCTCCGTGGCCACCTCTGCCTGTCCTGATCTTCAGTGGGGGAGACGTGGAAAGGGAAGTTAGGTTCCAGTTCTGGCTCCAACGCTTCCTAGTAGTGGGACCTTGGGGAAGCTGCTTCCCCTCCAAGCATCGCGGGAGGGGCTGGACAAAGCCTCTAAGTTCCTTCACAGGTCTGACAGCGGGACATCTGACTTTAGGTTACTGTGTAAGGGATGGGAGTCTTACTTGGGGAAGCCCTCAAAAAGTACCTCTTGAGGTAGGAAAGAGGAGTGAGAGTTCTGGTTTGGAAGAGCCTCACTGTACACAGGAAGTGTTTAGCCAAGATTTATTGAACTGGATGAATGAATCAATGGCTGGGGCGAGGGGGGAGACCACACAGCACACAAAGAATGTTTGACTAGCTTGAGAGAGGAGTTGCAGTTGCCGAGGAGTCTGAAAGGAGATTCTGATTCAGATAGATGGGGAAGAATTACTGGGATGGGGTGGGAATCTTGGCTATTAATAGGTACTCATTCTATCCTCTCAGTCACCTCCCACATCCAATAATCAGTCACCAAGTCTGCTTCATCATCGTCCCTTAACAGCTCACACCTTCTCTGTTCCCACTGTCCTTGCCCTTGAGTAGGCCTCCTGGTATTTTCAATATTTCCTAACTAATCTCCCTGTCTCCTTTTCCTCACAGATGCAGTCATCGGTGGTGCGTTCATTTACTCTAATGCTATTTATTACGTGTCTACTTTGGGTCCGGCACTGTGATTTTGCTGGGACTATAACCATAGAAAGATAACCCTCAGGCCCACCCTTCTGCTTACAGCTTTTTCAGAGAGACAAAATAAGCAAGTATAATACACTGTGAGAACTGAACAGGGAAACTACAGGCACGGAGCATACAACACGAGCATCTACCCTGATCCGTTCCACACTGGCTGGCCAGAAAGGGGTTTGCTAAATTCACATCTGACCCAGAGTCTCCCCTGCT
>PVJD01018646.1:0-13833 GCA_004026545.1 Mormoops blainvillei | reverse complement strand
AGAAGGATGATGATAGTAGCTGTAAGAATTGATGTTTACATTTTAGAGACAGGGCTGATGACACTTTCAAATAAATTGTACCTAGAGAATGAAAAAAAGAAGAAAACAAAGATGACATTTGATTTTGGTGTGAGACACCAGAGACGTAGTGATGACATTTACTGAGAAGGATAATATTGTCAATGAAACAGGTTTCTTGAAGCACAACAGTGGCACGGAAGCCATATGTAATGTTTTTAGTGTGTTCTGTTTAAAATATCTGTTAGACATCCAAGTAGAATTGTTAATAAGCAATGAGATATAGGGGTCTGGAACTCAGAGAGTATGTCGGTATACACAACAATCGAAAGTCATCAATATATAGATTATGCATAAATGATGATTACACAGGAGATAGAAGAGGGCTGAGGAGAAAACCCAGGGGTATGTCAAAGTTAGCAATCACTCAAATAAGGAGGAATCATTAAGACAGATAAAGAAGGGGTATAAGCCAGGAGGAAGGAGTGCCAAAAAAATATGTTGGTGCTTGAAAGAATAGAAATGTCAAGACAGTGTTAAAATCATGGTATCAAAACCATTGTTATAGTCTCTGAGAAATCACAGAAAATTCAAAAGGTATCAGAATATAAGTGTTTTAGTTCAAGTTTCCTGGAAACAGACAAAGACTCTGAGATATGTATGCAGGTTCGTTTTGTCTTCTTTTGTTGTGGTGGTTTTTGTTTTGGGTAATGCTCTCTTGAAAATAACATCTATGAAGAAACAGACAGAGGGAGCATTTGGACCCTTCAAGGCAACAGAGGATTCAGACAATCCCACAGAGAAATCTGAAATTAGGACAGATCTTTAGAGTTGTCTCAGCAGGGGCATTGGGACCATCATCATTTTCCTTCCTCAGCCAACATGAATCAGATATTTGCCACAGGTTGGCCCCTTGCATAAACTTGGGCAAGGCATGTTCCTGTAGGCCAGGGAAAAGTTCCCAGGACGGTACTCAGCTGTGGAGCTGTCAGAAGCCAACAGGCCCGGCAGATGGTGGAGCGAAGGGGAGCTGGGTAGAGGTTTTAGACCAGAGACGGCCTGCCCACACCTCCCTTCGTGGAAGCACCTGTTGCTAGAAGCACTGTCAGAAAAGAGCCTCGGCCTTCAGCACCCTCAGGAGTTAACTCAGCTTCGGGACACTGCATCGCCTTTACTCATATCATCCCAGAGACATGTTTCTAAACAAGAAAAGAAAAACAAACAAAAGAAACCTGAATGTGGTCAGTATAGAAAAGCAATCTTTCTAGCAGAAGATGAAAAATGTCAGAATGGTTATTTCAGTTTCAGATCTCTCTACATAAAGATCAGAGGCTGCCTTGACTACTTCCCAACTACACGTCTTCCACTGCCCAATCTGGATTATTTTTTCCTTTCTTCCATGTGTGTTGGTTCCAACATCTAATCTTTAAAAAACACTGCACACTCTGATTTCCATTTCAGAAACTGCTTCCTAGGAAAGTCAAAAGTTGGTACCAGGAGTGGTTGAAGAGCTCAGGCAGTAGGATGGTGTTTTGGAATTCAGTCCTTCAACCCTGCCTGGCAACGAAGACCACATCACTGGTCTCATGAAGCACATATAGCCACAGAGACAAGGTACAGCTGTTAAAACTTTAAAGGGTGATAAATTGGAACACTGTACTATACCAGTGAAGGGAAATATATAAGCTAGTGCAATGCCTAAAAGTAACTATGCAATCTACAGTGGACACATTTTTGGCATGACCATCGGTATCTCCACATTCTACCATTCACACTCGTGCTATCCCCTTCTCTTGAGTGTAAGTGGGACCTGTCACTTGTTTCCAATCAACAGAATATGGCAAGGGTGATAATAGGTACATCATTACACACACACACACACACACACAATAATGTAATTAAGTTATATAAGGTTATAGCTCCCACCTTGCTGGTGTTTCTCTATTACTGTAAGGAAGAAATCAGTATGTTAGGGCAACTCATATAGCAAGGCCTGCTGATGACCTGTAGGAGCCGAGGGCACCATCCTGCCAAGAGACAGTAAACACATCTGGAGCAAAGTTCTCAGTCCTACATCTATGAGGACCTGAATGCCATTAACAAACAGGAAAACAGACCTTGCTCCAGCCAAGCCTCCAGATAAAATTGCAGCCCAGCTTATACCTTGATTTCAATCGTAGAATACCCTAAGCAGAGGACCTAGCTAAGCCATGCCTGGATTCCTGACTCACACACACTGTAACAGAATGAATATTTGTCATTTTAAACTATATGCTAAGTTTGTGGTAATACTGTCATACAGTAATAGAAAATTAAAAACACAGACAATGGATTCAGGAGGTTACTACTAAACTAGAGGGACCCACCAGGATAAGAGAAGGTAAATCTGAGGGAGAATAACTGGTAATTGAAAACCTACCAGGAAAGCCAGAATATCTCATTGACTACATAAAAAGTCTGTCATACCTTGCAAAAGGAAGGTAGAGAAATAGAGTGTCAAAGCAAATAACTAATCAACAGCAAAGCTAAACTCCAGGGAAGGTTTAAATTCTAACCAAAGCAGAGATGCTACACCAAAGTCAGAGCTTTGGATGGGAAAGAGTAGGACCCCAACACACGGATTAAATTCAAAATCTGCCGAAGAAGGCTATCACTCCCTGTGAAGACACAGCATCCCCTCTTTATTCGAATGTGGGAGTAAATGACTAGGAACGCCATCCTGAGGAAGGAGATTTAGCACCTGGCAAGAAACCGAGGGGATGAGCCAAAGTTGCTGCTAAGACAGTTCCACCAAACAGGAGAAAACAACGCCCCCCACACTAAGGAAGGTTGCAGTGCCAGAAACGCTCTAGTAACAGATAATGATGGGATTACAACACACGAGAAAGTGGGCACACTGGAAAAAACATAATAGTGAACATGAAAAACCCCAGCAGGTCATTATGTTCCAAGTAAGGTCTGTAAGATATGTCACATTCCAAAGCTATAAATAAAAGATCTCTGGCAAGAGAGGTGCCAACCTCACTAAGTCAGTGGTGGTTCTGTTGTGCCAAAATTTGGCGCAATCACCAAATGAAAACATTAAAGTGATTATCACCTTCACCTTACTGCACTGCCTTTTCTCCAGAATTTGGTCACTCAAATTCTGTGTGGTTTTATTAACCTGCAATGATCTTAACGTACGGTTTGTGGTTGTTTCATTTTAACTAGCATTTATACGTTTCTCCGTGAGGAGGTTAGACTGATACAAAGCTACTAAATAGTCAACAGTAGAAGGAGTTCTTGATTAATTATTTAATGGAGCATTTATCTTGTAAGGGTTTTAGGAATTCACCTAATTCATAATTAACGTTACATATGGATCATATTTACTGTTGTTTTTCTGCATTGTTTGTCAGAATTTTTGTGTTTTTTTTGCTCTGCTTTCTTGCTTTTTCCTTTCAGTAGAATAAAATCTAACTTCTTTCCATGGAAATAAAATTGCACATATTTAATTTAACAAAGTGCAAGGTCAACTCTAAAAACTCTTAACTCCAGCTATTTTTTACCAACTTATATGTTGTTATTTTCTATTATTGATTTTATGCCATAAATTATAAATGATTATTTTTTTTATTTTAGACAGTTAATATTTGTGTGCCTTCTTTCTTCCTAAAGTGAATATTTTTCTGTAATTGCTACTTTACTTTCAATATGTGCTTGCTTGAAAACATCATTATTGTGTTATTCTTTAAAAAATTAGTTTCACTGAACATAGCATATTGCCTTTTCACCATTGTGAACATATTATGTGAAAGCCTGTGTTCTGTTTTTCTTTTAAGAAGTCCTTTGTCAGTCTAATTATTCCACCATGTTAGGTCATCTACATTTTTTTCTTTGATGCTTTAGCGTTCCTTTTGCCTTTGTTTTTCAAGTTTTAGCTAAAGTACTTAGATGTGTATTTCTCCTTGATCACCTTTCACTCCCTCTCTCTCTCTCCTCTACGTTGTTTTCTAATTTAGATAATTTGTATTGTTTATCAATCTTGCAATATTTTTAGGTCTTACATGTCTGAATTTTCCCCCTGCCCGCCCATTAGCCTCTTCTCCGTTCTCTCCTTCTGATTCTGAAAAGGAGTTAGATAGTACTCCTTTTACTGTGTCTTTGTGGAGGGAGTCAGGGCCGACACCAAGGACGAAGTGAAATGTTATCTGCCCTGCTGCAGGTGTTGAGACTATCTGCCCTGACTAATGCTGTAAATGTTTCTCTCCCACTTCTGTAAGCCCCTTGGTGCCAAATCTATACTACTCCTCCCAATACCCTCCCCTGCTTAGCCCAGCAGAAAAGGAATGCGGGGCTATTGTTCTGGGCTCAGAATTTGGAGTTTGTCTCCTCTGGGCCCGTGCACGTAAATAAAGATCGTGCTCCTAACCCCTCAGTGTCTGGTCGCTTCATTTTTCTGTAACATCTTAACACTTTTCATTTATTTAATCTCTTTTTTTCCCTCTGTGTATCAATCTTATTTTTATTTAACTCTGTATTGCAGGTTAGCTAATCTCCCTTTATTTGTGTTTAATATTATGAGTATATAGTCTTTAAAATTCATTTTTTTCTATTTTGGGATGTTATATAGTTTTTAACTTCAAATTTTAGATTTAATTTTGAGATATTATATCAGTTTAAATACTGTATTTCTTAGTTTTTAATACATGCTTTCTTTTATTTATTTTATATCAATATTTCCAATACATGTGGCCTTTGTAAAGCTATTCTCCAGTTGTTGTTGTTGTTGTTTTCTGCTGAATTTTGCTTATCTCATACAATAGCATTTCCTTATGGATTTTATGAATTTTGATTGTGAAATTATGTTCCTCAGAACTTTGTGTAGGGATACTCATGAGATATTAATTACTCTTTATTTACTTCGATGAGATACTAGGTTCAGAATGCAAGTACCAACACTGTCTTCCATTGATCAGTTTTTAATTTTTTATTGCTCACTGTCTGATTTTTAATAGCTGAAGGTGGTCAATTTGTCTATCCAGAAGGTCCCAATCAGTCCAGACTCCATGAGGTTCCTAGGCCCCCAGTTATCATTTGAAATCAGCCTAAGATTCTCTTGACATTTCATGGGTTCCTCTTTATGCAGTATCTTTGCTTTAATCAGCCACCATTTGTTTTAATTACAGCCTTTTACTCAGCCTTCTATATGAGCTAATTATAGGCCAAGCTGTAAGCTACAAAGACCTAGGAAGATCCATCCTGAGAAATGTGAGATCCTTAGGTCTCACACACATTTTCTCATTTTCTCTTTCTTATTGTTTCTGAGCCCTGGAGATATTCTGAATTTCCCAGGTAAAAGATGCCCATTATAAATGTATCTATTTACATTTTTGTAATTCAAATTTTTTTCTATAAATTTAGTTTTTCATACAGATAAAAACTAAATTCCTTACCCCATGGCCATTATTTCTCAGCTGTTCTACATAATATCATTTCTTGCAGGGTCTTCTCGGGAAACCACAAAGGCTTCATCAGGTCTTTTCTGAGCATGTGCCCTTGCCTGGACACACATTCGGCATTCCACACTGTACATAAGCATTTTTGAATGCTCTACTTTCCCGAAGAAACTATCTTCCCAAGTTTTTCTCCCTGGCTGTAGACAGTCTGCTCTATGTTTCAACTGTATTCCTTGGCTCCAGGCAGCTCTGGGTTATCGCAGGAAGAGTGAGCTCTGAGTTAAGCATAACAAAGATGAACACCTTGCAAGAGTCTTTTATATAGTCTCAGAAAGGTTACAATAGATGAATGCACAAATTTGGGTATAAAATCTGCTTGTCCTTCTGAAATAACTGTCCAGGGCCCACACTGGGAACTGCTGTCTTTAAGACCATGGAGAAAGGATAAATGTAAACACCATGAAGCTTTCCTACCATTATCAAGTTGCTTTCTATTGATTCAATATTCATTTCATTTCTATAAATTCTTGTTCTTTGTGATTCTGTCATAGTTATTCCTGAGAGTTTCTGCTTGTTTTTCAACGCTTCTGTGGAAAAACAGGACTTTGAGTTTCCTACTTTACCATTTTGTAAACCTAACAGTTTATGCCCAAATGCAGTGATCATAAATTGTTTATTATTTGCCAACATGAATTATAAATATCGGGGTCAGTACTTTTTCCACCTGCTTTAGCAATTTTCTGACCACTTTTTCAGGCTCCACTGTTAGCTCACTAATTTTCTAACAGTTTTTCTGCTGCTTTTTCAGTGTCTGCCTGTAAAGCCAAATCCACATATTTCAGGTTTTTCTGTATTGTTTTGTTTCTATGGAGGCACCCTAACCATGATACCTTTTTTTTTTTTTATCAGTTGGGATTCGCTGCATAGAGATAATCTCAAAATTTAGTGGCTTAAAAATGAAGCCACTAGAAGCCACTACATATCCACAATGTCATAGTATGGCAGTTTGGGTTGGACACGGGTGGACACTTCTTTGGTCTCAGCCGGGCACCCTCATGTTCTCTCAGTCAACTATGGCAGGTTTATGGTACCCTCAACAGGGAGGGCTTGCATCAGTCCATCATTTCTTATCATCTCACAGGATTACCTGGGCTTGATCACATGGCTGCCATGTTCCAAGAGCACAAATGTAGAAGCTACAAAGCCCCTTTATTCCTGGGCTTATAATTCAGGCACTGTCACTTCTATTTCATTCTACCATTTAAAGGGTAGAATGAATTTGAGGAATGAATACATCGATTTCTTCTTGATGAGTGGTGATGTACCATTTGTTGCCAATCGGAAATCTACATCTGTGTGTACTTTCATCACTCTTCTTAGTTTTGCTACTTTTGGTAGCTACCATCGCTTCATTCTTAATATTAAAGGTACTTATTATTTTCTTTGTTGGTAATCAGTGTTGCAATCTCTTCATTCTGTAGAGGGAATCAAGGCTGATACCAAAGATGAAATGTTATCTGCCCTGACTAATGCTGCAGATGCTGAGACGCCATCTGCCCTGACTAATGCTGTAAGTGCTTCTCTCCCACCTCTGTAAGCCCCTTAGTGCCAAATCTATACCACGCCTCCTGAGACCCTCCCCACTTGGCCCAACATAAAAGGAGTGTGGGGCTATTGTTCTGGGCTCAGAATTTGGAGTCTATCTCCTCTGGGCCCATGCACGTAAATAAAGATCGTGCTCCTAACCCCTCAGTGTCTGGTTGTTTCATTTTTCCAGAACAATTCTAGTTCTAATTTTGTTCTTTCTAGGATTTTTTAAAAATTAGAATTAGCTTTAATGGCCATTTTGATAGAAACAATATACAAATGTAAGAGATAGATTCTCTTATCCTCAATATTTCATAAATTTTATCTAATTTATGTATAGAATTGATCATTAATAGATTCTGCCTAAATTTAAAAATCTAAAAGGCTCTTAAAATATTGAAAACCACATTTACATTGATAATACTTTTCTTTCAAAACTTCATTCGCTCGGCTGTTTTGAATAACAATCTTGTCACTGCTTTCCAATCTTCACTCTTCACTTCCACATCTATTAGCAAATTACCTTGTTGTGTAACTGCAGGGTTATTTCCTTGTTTGGTTTAGTAATAATCATTAAAATCATCCATGGAATTATAATATGTGTGTGTGCACATACTCACATGAGCACATTAGATGTTTTCATAAATAATGGGCTAAAGTAATTGAACACAATAACTAATTGTATCTACAGTTTTCAAAGGTTTGGTGACAGCATAAAGTTACTACTATGACATTTTATAATCAAGATAATTTTTCGAACAATGCCATTTTCTAAAAATGTCAGCCATATGGACAGAAAATATTCATGAATACCAGTGCATACATTATGCTTTGTTGATGCCCACAGGGATATGAATAAAGCTTTCAGAAAATAAAATGTTCAAGCCATATTATTAGCCACCCTTTCATGCTCATAACATAGTAGTTCTAAAACATGTTGTTATTTTTTAATATTAATATTTTTGTAATGCAAATAATAAAAATGAGGTCTGAATATCAACTCCCTATTCTACCAAATCCTACCCCCAACAATAAATAAATAATAGAATATTTTATTTGGAAATTCAGGTCAAGATGACAGTGTAGGTAAATGCAGTATTCAAATCCTTCCACAACCACATCAAAATGACAACTAAACTACAGAACAACCATCACTCAGAACAACCTAAAATCTAGCTGAGTGGAAGTCCTACTGCTAGAGATTTAAAGAAGAAGCCACATCGAGACTGGCAGGAGAGGTAGGAAGGCTGAGAAGCAGATGGGTGGTCCGATGCCCGCGTGTGGTGGTTTAAGGTCAGGAGGGATATCTTGGCTGTGGAGGTCCTACCTGAGGAATGAAGTATCCTAACTTCCTGGGCCAGGGTTCCAGAGCCAAGAAGAGAAGTCCCCATAACTTCTGGCTATAAAAACCAGCAGCAATTGTGGCTGAAGGAGAAGGAGGGCTTCTGGGGTCCCAGGCATTCCTCTTAAAGGGGCCCCACACAGACTTACTTAGACTCACTTCTGTGAAGCTCCAGACCTTCGGCAGCAGATTGCAAGGGACCAGGGACATATGGGGAGGAACTGAGTTGCCCGGCATCAGGGCTGGAGGGGCAGCTTTCTGACAGATAAAAGTGCTGGTGAGGCCATTGTTCCTTTTGTAAAACCCCCTTTCACACAGAGCAGGCAGGTGGGCACCATATCTGACTCTCCATCAACCTGGTTCATACTGTTTGTGTGAACCTGGTGATTCCCTGAGACCCTACCACACCCAATATGCAGGCCCACCCAAGCTGTTTCCAGTGCCTTTTCGGTACAAATGACCTCTCCTGCCTCATGCTTTGGACTTTCCTAAAACCTCTCAAACAAGCAGCATGTGGCCTCTACGTACGCCGTACCTATGCTAAGTGGTCCTAGGCCTGGCGCTAGTGGCAGCCAGCCTTGGTTCACAGCTTGGCCTCTCCTGGGCACCTTCATGCCCAGCATAAGTAGCAACCACCTGCAGAGTACTCTGCAGTTCATGCTGGGGGTGCCAGGCAGGGCACACCTCCCAGGAGGCCCCCGAGCCAGCGCACCCAGGGGAGAGCCTCAGACTGTGCCAGGTTACAACCCTACGGTAATGGGGTAGGTGAGAGTATGGGGCCCTGAAAGTAGGGGAATTCTACACCCCCACAATACTGCAAAGGCAGGGGGTGGGGTGCAGAGGGTATAGAGTTTGAGGCACATTGCATAACAAAGGTAGATTAACAGCCCATGCCTTCCTGAAGGGAGGAGCTGCAGAAGAAGGCTGTTGCCCAGACCAAACTCTGAATATGACTGTTTTAATGTGCACTGGCAGAGTGACTCGTGACATAGCCAGGGGGAAGCTTGTACAGTGCCTGTGTGAGCTGCTGGGTCTCATGCCCATCCTGGATGCCTGCATGTGGCTGGGAAACTCTTGCCCTGACTAAGGATGGCAGACGAAAGAGGGTCAAAGATACTGGGGAGCTGATAAAAATTGTGGATGCTAACGGACCATAGCACGAGCCGGATGTTCAGGGATGCAGGGCGTTCTGAGTCAAGCCTTTAAATTGAATTGTGCTAGAAATACAAGGTCTGCCTGTCAGTTGGTCTGGAGGTCTAGAGGTCTGGAGGCCTGTTGGAAACATCCTCATTGTCCCTCCCAAACAGAAGATAGGAACAGGGTTGCCAGCATTCCCAGGGACCTGCCTGGTCAAACACACAGACATGTGAGAGATACTTGGAGCTGAACTGTGACGGGGAATGCTGAGCTGCAGACTTCGGCATTTCTGAAGGACAGTATTTCTAAGTGGCATATTCTGAAACTGGTCTGGCTTGGCAGAGTGAGGCAGAGCTATTCATTCTGGGGTGTTCTAACAGCGGTGGGACTTAATGGCAGAACCTACCATTATTCTAAATCTCTAAAGCCTTTAAATAAAAAACTCCTTTTCTTTTTCACAAAACTCTTGCCTTTGGGGCCACATTTCTTCGTGGTGGGCAATCATGCCCCCCAGCTGTTCTAGAACCCCACTGGCCATTTCCGTAACACTACAACCTCATGAGCAACACACTCAAGGGGCAAACTCAGTGAAGACCAAAGCCCCCCTGAAGCAAGTCCTGCTCTATAAGACTGACTCCTGCATAACATCTCCTTCAGTGTAGTTGCAGCTGGTCCTTGCAGCTAAACAGACTAGGGGGTCAATCCCTCCCAGTGATGCCAACAGCAATCAAGGCTCCACTACAACAGAACAGTACACACAGCCCATGCAGGGGTGCACCTGGAACACCCAGCTCAGATGACTGGGCTGCTCCATTGGGCCCTACGGGGCAACCACTACATAAAGCACTCTGCTAAATCTGGGAGACATAGCAGCTCTACCTAATGCATAGAAACAAACATAGGGAAGTAGCCAAAATGAGGACAAAGAAACAATGAAAGAAAAGGAGAAATCTCCAGAAAGAGAACTAAATGAAATGAAGGAAAGTAAAATGATCAAATACAGAGTTCAAAACAATGGTTAGAAGGATGCTCAAGGAATTTAGTGAGGAGTTCAAGAAACTTAGTGAGGCTTCAACAGCAAGAAAAGGACATAGAAACTATAGAAGAACCAGTCAGAAATGAAGGATACATTACTGAAATGAAGAATAATTAATAATAGGGAATCAACAGTAGAGCAGACTATAATCAAATCAGTGATTTGAAATAAAAGAAATTAAAAAAACACACAATCAGAACAGAAAAAAGAAAAAAAGAATTAAAAAATAAAAATAAAAAGTGTGCAAGGAGCCTCTAGGACAACTTCAAGCATACCAATATTTGTATCATGGGGGTGCCGAAAGGAGAAGAGAGAGAGTGAGAAATTGAAAATCTGAAAAATTAATGACAGAAAACTTCCCTAACCTGGTAAAGGAAATAGACATACAAGTCAGGGAAGCGACAGAGTCCCAAACAAGATGAACTCAAAGAGGCCCACCCCAAAACACATTAATAATTAAAATGCCAAATGTTAAAGACAAAGAGATAATCTTAAAGGCAGCAATAGAAAAGCATTTTGTTACCTACAAGTGAGCTACCAAAGACCGTCAGCCAGCTTCTCAACAGAAACTTTGCAGGTCAGAAGAAATTGGCAAGAATATTCAAAGTGATGAAAACTAAGGACCTACAATCAAGATTACTCTACCCAGCAAAGCCATCATTTAGAATCAAAGGATAGGTAAAAAGCTTCCTAGACAAGTATTACATGAAATGTTAAAGGGTATTCTTTAAGAAAAAGAAGAAAAAAGATAAAAAAAATATGAACAGTAAAAGAGCAATAAATATATATCTATCAGCAATTGAATCTAAAAACCAAAATAAAAAACCAGAACAGAAACAAACTCATAATACAGAGAACATTTTCATGGTTGCCAGATGGAAGGGGTTAAGGGATGGATGAAAAAGGTGAAGGGATTAAGAAGTACAAACTGGTTGTTACAGAATAGTCATGGGGATGTAAAGTACAAGTATAGGAAATACAATCAATAATATTCTAATATCTATGTATGGTGTCAGATGGGTATGAAATTTATCAGGATGATCACTTGGTAAGTTATATAATGTCTAACTACCACATGTACACCTGAAATAATATAATATTTTGTGGCAACTGTAATTGAAAAATTTAAAAATGAGTTTAAAATATTTTATTTTTTTGAATTGTTTGTGTGAATTCACATATTTTGATGACTCTAGCTATTATAAGAATCTAAAGAACAAAATGCTAATAAAATAAATTGTTAATTCTTTATTTTTAATTTATAAATTCATCTCTTATAGAATAAGTCTACCTAATTTAGTTAGCATATGGTAGAAATCTATATGTAAGAATAAAGTAGGTTAAGAAACATATACAACAAATATGTGGGTTGTTAAAGCCTAGTTCTTAAAGCAAGAACAAATGTGAAACCAAATATAAAATAAAACTCAGTGATTACTTGCAGTTAATTTTATATTAATACATTGAAAAAATAAGTAATATAGAAAATTAAAGTTACCAGCAACAGAATTTCAACCATTTAAGGTTTATAATTGTTAAAGTCATTTATTTTCTTCTAGTATTCTTCCTATAAATATAGTTTATATGATTTTTATAATAAACTATTTTATAATCTTGTATCTTGATAAATTTGTATAAAGTATTATAATTGAAGCATGTTTTAAACATGATATAAGCATATACATAAATATTTTATAAGCTACTTAATATTTATATAATTAATGTTCTATATTTTCAGGTAGAAATTAATTACTAATGATATATTCTATAATGTAATTTAAAAAAATAATATTATTATAGATGAGCTCTAATTAGCCCTCTCTTTTCTGTTGTACATTTATTTCTCTAATCACTCTAGAAGATTGTATTAAAATAATTCTCTATGGATATCTAACAAAGATTCATCTAATAATTTTTCAGGGTAAAATAACATGATTATGATTGATATCTGAAAAATAATATCAGCACTGTTTATGCTTAACTTATGAGAGTGTTAGGTTTTACAAAGATAACAGTCCAATTCTGAAAAAAAGAAAAAGAAACTAAAATTTTGAAGTCTGGGAAGTAAATAAGTTATTATTTGTCAGTATCTTCAGCTGTGTACAATAGAAAAGAAACCCAGACCTGCACCCAGTTGTGAACAATTTCGAGTTACATCTAACAGTTGGGTTGACTGCCCTATGATGACCCTATGATACTTCCATTAAGACCACTACAGCCAGCTTTGCTTTGATTCCAGTCACCTCACTATAACTCTTTAGTATTGCATGGTAATTACATTTATATAATAAGTTTATTTAGTTTATGGTTTTAAGGTTCGATAATTGTTGACCACTACAGTCAAAGGTGGGCATGTAACTGGAAAGCACTGAACACTAGGTTACGTTCATTGCTGCTGGAGTCTCATTGCTTTTAGCCCCATTCAGATGACAGGAAAAAAAAAGATACATATGTATGTGTACTAACCTATATATACAGATATGTAGATTAATATTTCCATATGTAAGTATCTATATCTGTATTTAGCATGAGTTTATGCTGATATCTTAAATCTAATTCATTTAAATAAATGTGCTTAGTTATGCTTTCAAATTGAGACACAATTCAATTGTTTTTTGACGTTTTATGTTACAAAACATTTTTGAAACTGCCAGTGGCAAAGACTGGTTATTGCCTATTCAAGTCCATTATTCTCTACATCCACTGTACCCACTCACCCTGAGATAAAAAGACTGCATTTGTAATCTTTGTTTGCATCTAAGTATGACAAAGTGACATTTCTGGCCACCTGAGAAGGCAAATTGTGGGATGGGACTTACATAAAGACTCTTGAAAGTGAGGACAGTCCATTGGTACAACCCTTTCCTTTACTGCCCCCCACCCGAACCCCGTCCCCCTGCATCCTCTTTTCAGGTACCTGGGACTAAGGCAAGATGGCTGGACCACTTACAGTCTTAGATTGTGAAGTAATCAGGAGGCTAGAAAGCAGTGCTAGATAGTGAAACAAAGAGATGCCTGAATGTTTCATAACTCAAACTGCCATAATGACCTTGGTCTGCCTACCTCCAGGCTCCTTGTATGTGAGTGAAGAAAAAACTGCTATTATTTGGCTTTTCTATCTCATTCAGCCACATATGATGCTAGCTCATACTTTTTTTTGAAAGTGCCTTTAGATAGAATTTCTTAACGAAAGTAAATTATTTTCGTGACTGCTCATTTCTCATGTCCCTCCCCTCCAAAATAAAGATGTTTTAGAGGAGGTCATTTAGAATGAG
>PVJD01018645.1:0-13771 GCA_004026545.1 Mormoops blainvillei | reverse complement strand
GGAGGGGTAATGGCCCAGAGGAAATGAGGCGAGTCCGGGAACCCACCCCTACGCGCCCACCCGTGCGCCCTCCGGTGTCACTTCCCCGCAGGGCTGCCAGGCCTCCAGCGGCCGGATCTGCACCTTCTCCACGGGCAGCTGTTTGTCATCATGGGGGCCTTCGTGCGTGGTCACACATCTGAGCATCTGCGCACACGACCCACCCACCAGAGGGGCCAGCCCCCGTCACGACCGGCCAGGAGGGGCTGCATCAATGCCCAGCCCCTCACGCCCCGTGCGAGGGAGAGGAGGTGCAGGGTCCGGGTGTTTGCTGTGCTCACTGGCTTGATAACAGCTGCCCAGCCCGGGCACCTGCAGGACACACCTGCCAGATCACACGCACATCGACTTTGTGCACTGGAAGCCTGGTCTCAAGGCCTCCTTCTGGGACAAACGGAACGATGACATCTGGCTTCAGGACAGGTGTGCACAGCAGGCACTATGGAGAGGTGCAGAGCGCCCTGGCCGGGAAGCTCCGTGGGTTAGAGAGTCCTTCCCACGCGCCAAGGTTGCGTGTCTGACTCCCGGTCACGGCACGCACAAGAACCAGCCAATGAAGCCATCGAGACGTGGAACAACAAATCAGTCTCTCTCTCTCTCTCTCTTTCAAAAAAATCAGTGAAAAATGTTTGCAGACAGTCCCCACTTCCCTTGTTAACGGACCTCCGTTGCCAGCGCCACAGCCTAAGTACCACTTTGCCATTCTAATTGGAAGCCTCCCTCGGTGCCTGATCCTCCCAACATCCCCTATTCGTTCCTCTTTCCTCCCTGAAAACAGGCCTGGACAGAGACATGAGCAATTCTCTAAGATCACGAGGGGCCGCCCGCCCTCGGAAAACCTGTGGGCCCTCCGCCCCTCCCCAGGGGACGCTCAGCTTCGAGACGTGAACGCTGTTCTCAGTCTCCACCGTTTTGCCGTAAGAGACACACCCAGCCTGGATTTCCTCACCCCAATGACGCTGGGGGCCAGGGGTGGGCGTGGGGCATGGGATGCTTTGGAAAAGAACCCGCAGATGGTCAACGCTCTTGAGAGATGTCCCCAGAGCATGGGGCCACGTGTGGTGTGCGGACGGGGGCACCGGCAAGGGACGAGCTGTGCAGGGGACGCGGTCCTTTGCCTGACGTTTGCGTGAACCGCAGGGCACCCATTGGGGTTGCGGGTTCAGTCCCTGGTGGGGGCCTGTATTAGAGGCCGCCGATCCGTTTCCCTCACACGCGGATGTTTCTCTCCCTCCCTTTCTCCTTCCCTTCCCTCGTCTCTAAAAATACAATAAAATAAAAATAAAACTAGAGAAGGCGTGTTGACTGGACGTAGGGCTTGCTGTGCTCACGCACAGTCGTGACGAAGAAAAGCCAACATTACTCATAGAGTCTTAAAGCAGATCCTTAACAGCCACGTCAGTGGCCACCAACAGAGGAGCGGATCAAGGCGGCGTGGCCTCCTCGTAGAGCGGAAATGACTCGGCCTTGGAAACGCAGGGAGCCCGGCCGTGTCTGACGCCACGCGTGGACCCCGGAAAGACGCAAAAGCCCGGTGGGATGGGAGACAAGTCCTGCGTGACTTCCCTCCCACGGGGAACTTAGTCAGAGAAGTGGAAAGGGCTGCGGGGAGGGTAGGACGGAGATGCTGGTCGCCGGGTACAGAATTTCACTTCTGCCAGAGAAACAAAGTAACAGAGACGCACTTACAACGCACTTACAACGGAGCCGGCAGCTGAGAACATTGCATCCTGTCCCTGAAATGGGCTAAGAGAGCGGACCCGAGCCTTCTGCTCTGAGAAGAGAAAGCGAGAGGGAGACAGAGACAGAGAGAAAGGAAGGAAGAGCGAACACGGGGGCCGTGTGAGGCCACGGGGGCACCCGACGTTGCTTTCACTGTGATGCATGGGGAACTGAGCGTCCCCGTGCGTGTGAAATGACATCCGGGCCCCAAACACGGGGACGGGCCACCTGGTGACGCCGTCTCGGCAAACCCAGTGAGAGACCTCCCTCGATGGCACGCCGCTTTACGGAGATATCTTTGAACACCCAGAAGTCCACCCGGGTTTAAGCGTGCAAGTCCGCGGGTTTTAGCACATTTACTGACCTGGGTCCCACTAACGAGCATCGTAATCTAGAGAGAAACCCCATCCGCACTGAGCTGTGCGTCCCTGTCCCCTGCCCCAGCTCCTGGCAACCACGGACCCCCCTTTTTGGTTCTGCATTTGTCCGTGCTGTGCGTTTCACAACGTGGAAATACACACCCCGGGACCGTGGTGTCTGCTTCTCTCCTGGAGCACCCCGTGCGCAAGGGGCACCGAACTGATACGCATGCACATCACTTGTATTTCGCTCTAGACGGACAGACGTGGCGCCCTCGCTGGGCCCCACCGCGGCGCGCGGCCTTGGCTGCGACCCTGGTTCCCAGCCCTCTCCTCCCCAGAGTCCCGTAAGAATCTGGGTCACGCTCTAGTTCCAGGTGACTGGGGATCTGGTCCACTTCAGGCTGCACGCAGACACAACGGGCCCCCACCTCCCCCACCCACGGGTCGCCTCCTGCCACGTCCTGGGGCGGGGGGCGGAGATCGGCTCCGAGCCTGGCGACCCGGGAGCCTGACGACCGGCTTCCCCGGCGTGAGCGGCCCAGCCGGCAGACCGCGCACCGAAATCCCGGCCACCGCTCCCTGGGGCCGACCCGTCACAACCACACCTGCCCCTCCCTGCCTTCCCCGTCTCTGTGTCTTTTCCCTCCGACCCCGCCATCCGCGCTGTCCTCCTTCGGGAACCCAGCGTGTCACCAAAAAGTCCCCTTTATTGCAGACACTTAAATGCAAACTCTTGTGGAGCGAGCAACCTCCCAAAGCCACCTGAAGAAGGAGGGCCAGAGGACGGCAGGTGGTCCCAGGGCCGGCATCCCGCCTGCAGGGCAGCACAGCGCCCCTTCCAGGCCCTGCACAGCCCCCACGCGCCCCTGCGGGGGGAAAGGCTGGCCGGCGGGCGGTCTGCGCGCCCGGGCGCCGGTAGGTGGCGCCCTCAGACAAGGGAACGCGCGCTTGGCTTTGCCGCCTGCGAGCAAGCGGGGACCCCCATCGCCGGGGAGGAGCCCCCTCCGGGACCCTCCTCAGGTCCACACACATGCGTAAGCAGCCGGCAGAAACCCCCGGCAGGACCTTCGCAGGAGCCCCGGCCACGGCGAGACCCACGCGCGGCGGGAGGCTCTGTGAGGCAGGTGGGATGCAGACAATGACAAGTCCACACGGGAGACTGTGGAAAACACGGCCCTGGACGGTAACGGGCTTTCCGACGCCCCGCAGGGGCTCCCCCGGCAGCTCCGCGCCAGCAACGCCGTGTCTCCGGGGAAGGCAGGGGATGTTTCCAACGCGGGGCTCCTGTTGGACCCTCTCTGAGGGCGCTTCGGAAACCGCGCGTGATTCTCTGCGAATGTGGAATCACCTCTGAAGTCGCCCCCAAGGGACTTTGAGGCCCAAACGGCACGTTGTCTTATTTCCCGCAGCGATCTCATTTGGAAAGGGGGCGCCGCCGTCCCTCCCTCAAGGGACTTTATGCATTTTAACACAGCCAACGGCATAAAAGAAAAAGCGATGAACGCATCTGGCCCGCACCCCCCAAGCCCCCGGTCCCACATTTTCTTACACGGCAACACCCCCACCTTACCGCCCGGTGATCAAGGATATTCATGGATAGAATTTGTACAAAGAAGAGAACATTACTGGTTAGTAAAGCGCTGGACCAAACCCACGCATTTCTCCCTGGATCTCGGGGTTCCTGTGAAGCGTGTCCCACCGGCGGGCCCCGTTCCCTTCCTTTTTCTGACTCCGCGTTTTCGCCACAGCGGGCCCGGGGCTCCCGTGTCCCCGGACTTGAACGTTGCAGGCTTTCCCCTGACTTGCCCTGTGTTGGAGAAACACCCTAGGGGCTAATCGTCACGCGAAGTCACGAGGCTCCTTCCCGACGGAGACGTGTCCCCGTTCCCCGCAGGACTCAGACAGAGACGGTCCCATGTTCTGACCGCCGGGCCCCTTAGTGACAGTGACGGTGGCCCTTTCAAGTGTGGGTGAAATGCGTTCTGGAGGTCGCCCCACCGAGAGGCGCTTCAGAGGCAAATCACGGCAGAGCCCACCTTCCGGGAGGAGTATCTTGCAAAACATCAACAGTTATGACGTGGACTTTACAACCGTTTTATTAGAAAGTGTGACTTCTGCAGCCCAGCCTCTCGTGTTCTGGTAAATAACGCCAATGAGTTTGCACGTCCAAGGCACGCAGGCAGGCAGACCCGTGAATTTGTTCAAGGGGAGCGTTTAAAGAACCTGCCACGGCCAAACCACACCCCACAGCCCTTAACCAAATGCCGACGTCCAGATGTCAATGTAACCTCCAAGCTTAGTTCATCAGAATGAACACCGTCAAGGAAGTTCATCTTCCCCAGCGCTGTCAATGTCTAGATTTTTTTCCCCCCATGGAGCAAAGGAAAACGAAAACAAAATTGAAAAGAAAGGCATGCCAGTCCTGGTTGGGTGGTGGGCCCAGTGGGCCAGAGTATCGTCCTGTAAACCAAAAGGTCGTGAGTTCGATTCCTAGTCAGGGCACATACCTCGGCTCTGGGTTCGACCCCCCAGTTGGGGCATGTACAGGGGGCAACCGATCGATGTTTCTCCCTCTCTCTCTCTCTCTGTCTCTCTCTCTCTCTGAAAGCAATCAAAAAATGTCCTCGGGTGAGGAGTATTAAAAAAAAAAAAAGACTTACCAGTGCAGAAAATGTAGAACATATAATTGTTACCCTGGGGCCACTGTTGCAGAAATAACGGTGAGAGTTTGCCCCCGTCTGGATACATTTGTCACCCTGGAGCCAAGGTCCACGGCCCCCTGTCTGTCACCGTAACAGTAAAATGTCCCTTTTCATGTAGTTCCTATAATTCTGTCACCATTTCACAGTGGCTGGAATAAAGGGGAAGAAAAATACACTCATGTCCGAACGTGCCGTGAGCGCCACTGACTCCGTCGGGAGGCTCCCGAACTCCGAGTTTATGGAGCCAAAAGGTCGTCTCAACCATGGGGAAGTTGCTCCCTTGGGAAACGACCCCGTTCGAACAGGCACGTGAGCTCAGCAGCCGCTCCTTCCGGTAAAAGCCGTTCGAGTCTTCGCGTTCCAAGTCACGGCCGCACGGGGACACCTCGGAAACCCGCGTTTCCGTGTATTCAGAACATCGACAGACAACTTCAGCTCTTTTCTGCTGGGCTTCCCCGCAGCAACTCTGATTTGAACAAGCAACAGGGGGGCCCACGCTGCAGGTCAGGAACCTGAGAGGCAAAAAGAAAAAAGCAAACAAAACAAACCCAGGAATCCCTGCCGCGTGGAATGCACCCCTACGTAGAACGCACCTCCTTATTTTCCCCTCAGAAATGTGGGCAAAAAAGTACGCATCGCACGCAGCAAAAGACAGTACCTCTGAACCTTAAGATTTTCACAACGGTAAAAAAAATCCGGCTTTCGTTCGTTAGCTCTTCTTGCTATTCCCATTCCCTTTCTTTTTGGCCTAACTTAGCAGGTGTGTTTTTGCTGAAGGGAAGGTGCGGACTCCGCAAGCCGGTCACGGTCACACCCCCATCCTCATCGTCACGACGTCTACCAACAAGGCAAAGGGGCCGTCATCTCGGGGCTCCGGCACCCGAACGCCCTCTCGCACCCACCGAGCAGCCTCCAATTCCGAGACCAAACGGGCCGTTTACAAGCTGCGTCTTACGAAAATGAACGGCCCGCCTGAACAGCTGACCTAGTCTCAGTGACCTCAATGCGGGGCGACCCGCTGGGGCGCCAGGGGCCGGCCCCAGCCGCCCTCCGCCCCAGCTCGACGCGGCGGAGAACGTGGGCAAGCTCTGAGTGGATAAAACTATATGTTTTTCTGCATGCAAAGTGGAGCAGACGCAGAAGCAATTATAATTGAATTACACCAGGCAATTGAGTCAAGCCAGGGAAACACACCATCCAAAAAAGTCTTCTATAGAAAACGGTGGACCTAGGCCAACGTTCCCCGAGGACTGTTCTACATTCAGGAAACTTCGTGCAGTTCCCAAGAAGCCGACCTACATGGAGATGAAGGTAGGTCTGGGGTCCGCACCGATCCCTGCTTGGCCTATGGCCCCTCTCAGCGCAAGCGGCCCTTTGATCCCGGGGTCGGGGGGCCTTCCTCGCTCCTGTCTGTCTGCCCCCCAGGCCCCGTGTCTCCGTCTCTGCGTGTCTAAACGCTACTGGGGGCGCAGCCAAACACCCACCCAATGGTCAGTGAGCGGCTCCTGTCACTGGACGGCGTCCTTGGATCAGTCATGTCAGACAACAACCCTTCGCCTGCGCTTTGCAGGCAAACCCGAGGGAGCGGGTTGCCGCGAGCCTTCGAATTTTGGCCGCACGGAACGCTTCGTTTTCACCGGGTGCTGTCCCGCCAGCCCTCGGCCGCAGGTGGACCTCCCGAGCGGGTGCGCCCGCCCGCGCCCGCCGAGCGAGACTAGTGCCTCCGCCTGCCATCGTCGGGCTTGCGCTGCGCGGCGCCGCGGCAGACGCGAAACTCGCGGGATGGTGAGAAATGCGCCCTGCCACCTCTCGGCCGACTTTCTGGCCTTCAAATGACTCCGCAGCGCCGGACCTGGATCTTCAGGTTACGCTAGCTACCGAGGAGGAGTAAGAGGCTCGGGTGCCAGGGATGTAGGTTATAAGGGGCGGGGTGGGGGGGAGCCCTCGCAGTTCAAAGCGGGCCGGTAGATTTCCCCCCTCCCCGCCCCCGCCCCCAGACACGCCCCGCTCTCGGGCGCACAAACTTGGAGTCCTCAGCAAGCCGCCCGGGAGCTTCGATGGCCGAGGCGGTCGTTTATCTGGTACCCAGGGGAGCCAACTCACGGCAGCGTTGCCTTCCCGGAGCGCCGGGGCGAGGAGCTCGCCGATGTAGAACACAGTAAATGAGAGAGGAAAATGAAGTCTGCGCGCACCCCGGTGCGGGATCGCACAGTGAGGACGGTCCGGCAGGCGTTCGCTGGAGTGAAAGGACTGCTGGGTGCCGGGGCGGGGGTCGGGGTGGCGGGCGGGCTCCAGGGGGCGGATAAAGTCGGCGGGTGTCCGTACGGAACGGAGGCCGGGCATCCGAGAGCAGGAAGGGGTCGCTAGAGTGGCCAAGGTGGGAGTTTCGTTAAAGGAAACGCACACGTGGCTGTTACACAGGGAGAGCAGTCGGAGGTGCCGGGCCTTATGGAGGTGGTGGGAGCCCCGCGAATGGCACTCAACCGCTTACCACCCACCCACCTCCACCCGCGAGGAGGGACCGGGCCGTGTGCCCTCTGACGCCGCGTCCGCCTTCACACCCGGCGGTGCCCTCATGCGCCGAGCTCCATTAGGCCGTTCCGACAAGAGTCCCCGGCAAAATTAAGTTTAATGAACAGTGCAGGACCCCCTCTCTTTGCCCCCTCAAACACCCTTGAGAATCAGGAGCTCCCTGTGCGTGCGTGTCCTTGGTCACGTCTCCTCTCCCTCTGGGGACATCACACAGCCCCTGAGTGTGACGTCCCACTGGTGGGGCTGTGTCTCCTCACCTCCCAGGCCCTAGCCTCACCCCCGGGTCGGAGGGCAGCCCCCACCCCTTCCGCAGACAGCAGACTCATAGAAGAGACATTTCCTGCGGCGCTGCCCTGCCTACCCGCCCTCGGGGAGGCCTCCCCGTCCTAGGGGAGGCCTGGCCAGTCACTGGTCGGGGGTCATGGGGAGCAGGACGCCTGATTCCTGCCTCCTGCGTGACCGGCTGAGGCCCGGCTATCACCGCGCACAGGTGGCATCGTGCACCCTGGTCGGCTGCCACCCAAGGGGAGGCTGCTTCCCGTGGCGACGGGTCAGGTCTGCTGTGTGCCGGGCTCTGGAAGTCAAGGATGCCAGTGTCTATCGGGCAGCACAGTGGCTCTCTGACGCCTGGGGCCCCGGGCAGTGGGGCCGGGTCCCTGCGTGCATCTCTGCTGTCCCTCTCCGCGCTCACAGGATGACTTGTCCGGGACAGGTGGAGAAAAGGGCCGGGGCCAGGGGGGCCCGAAGCCTGCGTGTAGCGCGACTAGGGTTGGCCTCTCTTCGCCCCCCTTGGGCTCCTGGCCCGGAAGCCAGTGCGCATGTCCTGGTCGCCCAACCATCATCGTCCTGGGCAGTGGGCGCTCCGGACACGCAGCAGGAGGCACCGCTTCCTGCCTCAGGACCCCAACCCGCGCTTTTGGGGGATCCTTTAGCCTCGCTTGTTTTAGTCCGGGTCGGGCCGCAGCCCCCAGCAATCATCAGCCCTAAGGTGCTTGGTGTCCGTTCCCAGGCCTGCAGGGCGGGAGACGCGTGTTTGGGAGGCCTGGGGGGCTGCTGGTTGGGTGAAAGGACCTACTCCAGACGTGCACCGCCTCTGGGCAATTCATCCGTTTACCCCAGAACTGTGCCCCTGCCTCCCCTTACGTAAGTCCTCATTGCGGGTTTGAAGCTCCCCTCTGCCGCCGCCCCGCATCCACCTCCAATTCCTCTCCTGCTAGTTGGATGCACTGCACAGCCCCCTTCTTGGGCTCAGCTGCACCCAGGAAGGAGGAGGAGGGAGGAAGGGGTTACCCTTCTCCACCTGACCCCCTACCGCCCCCCCTTTCCATTCATCCGTCTGCAGTTACATCCAGCGCACCAGCCATGGGGCGACGGGTGGGGTCTCCGGAATAAGGGAAGAAAAGAAAAAAGACGCCGAAGAGGAGGGGACCTGCGAGAGAAGGATGAGGGGAACAGCCAAGGCAGGGACCAGCCAGGGGCCCCGGCGGGCGGGCGCGGA
Source organism: Mormoops blainvillei (assembly GCA_004026545.1). Lineage (NCBI taxonomy): Eukaryota > Metazoa > Chordata > Mammalia > Chiroptera > Mormoopidae > Mormoops > Mormoops blainvillei. The sequence continues at coordinate 4,916 of PVJD01018645.1, read as the reverse complement.
GGCGGGAGGGGCCCCGGGCAGGGGGGCGCAGGGGGCGTGGCGCAGCGTCTCCTCCCGCCCCCCGCGCGGTCTGCGGAGGGAACCCCCCTCTGCGCTCCGCAGCGCCTCCCGCGCTCGTCCCCGCGCCTGCCTCCCGCGCCCTGCGCCCCCCGCCGCCCGCGGACGGCTGCGCGCTGCGCCCCGCGGGGCCGGGCTTCCACCTGTCACCGCGCGCCCGCCGTCTCGCCGCCGCCGCCGCCGCCGCCGCCGCCCAAGTTTGCGGGGACTTGCCAGGCGCGCCGCCTCCGCGCTGCCCGCCCGCGCCCGCGTCCTCGCCCATGGCCGCCGCCCCCACCCGCCCGCCGCCCGCGCCCCCCGCGCCGCGCGCCCAGCCCCGCGGCCGCCGGGCCCGGTGAGCGCAGGCCGAGCGCGGGCGCCCGTCCTCGGCACGGAGCACTGCGGATGCGGCGCGGGGCCGGCGCGGGGCTCCGGGCGCGCTCGGGGGTCGTGAGCGCCGCGCCCCGCGCCCCCGCGCGCCCCCTGCCCTCCCGCGCGCCCCGCCGGGGCCATGCAGTCGCTCATCTCGCCGGTGACCAAGGCGATCCTGGTGGCCCTCTTCATCTTCGCCATCCTGCTCATCCTCTACGTGATCCTCTGGTACATCTGCCGCGATGTGGACTGCGACCACGGCATCTGAACGCCCAGGGCCCCGGGGGCCGCCGCGCTGAGGGCGCCCCCGCTCCGGGCATGGGGGCTGCACGGCCCGCCGGCGCCCCCCGCCCCCGGCCCCGCCGCGCGCCCGCCGCTGCCACCTGGCCTTGACCTTCAGGGACGGACGTAGAGCGGGTGAGTGCACTCCTGCGGCCGCCCTACGCGGCGAGCGTGGGGAGCCACAACTTCGCGGAGGGCGCGCGATCCGGGCACGGGACCGGTCCCGCGGGGTGGGCGCTGCGCCCTGTATTCCCCACCGGGGCGCAGGAGGCGGAGAGTGGTGGCCGGCGGGTCTTCAGGGGGCTGCAAGCCGGCCTGCTGGGCCGCTGCCGGCCCGTCCCGCCAGGCGCCTGGTGTGGCAGGGCGCAAAGCGCTCCCGCCTTCGGTCGCCACCTGCGCAGCGGCCGCAGACCGAGGGGGACCAAGCCCCCGGGTACCCGGTGCGCGTCGCGCGCTGCCCAGTCCCCAGATCCTTGCCTGCGAGCAGGGCGGGGGCAGACCCATCTCGCCGATGTTTCCTCTCCCGCAGCCCCACACCGCGGGCGGTGTTAGGTGAGCGCGTCTCGGGGGACACGGTAGCATCCACCGCAAAAAAGAGGTCTGACGGTTCCTGCTCTGTGCTCCCCACCCAGACGCCCCCAGAGGTGCTGAAGCGTGGAGCGGCTCCCTCTGGGTCCGCTGACCCCTGCCCCAGAGGACAGGGACAGATGCGGCAAGAACCCAGCTTTGCCTCCCACCCGGTGCGCCCGAGCAAGTTTGTGACTTAAATAAAATGCCTCCCTCTGAACGTTTCCTCTCAAAGGGAACCTGTTCGGGGGGAAAAACCAAAAACGCTTGTGTTTACACGGGCTGCCGAGTTATGCCTTTGCAGACAACCGGCTGGGCCGCCGTCTCCCCACTGACGCTCCGGCGGGCGGGGACGTCAAGGTCCCTGCACTCCCATGAGGGCTCACCTCTGGTCGGGGGTGCGGGGGAGCCCTGCTCTTTGACATTCGGGTCCCAGCATTGCTCTGCCTGTGCTCCGACTCCAGCCACTGGAGGGTTAAGGAAACTGGGCAGCAGCGCCTCCGGGTCCCCCCCGGGGAACAGCGGGTCACTCCATGGGCTGAGGCTGCCTGGTGTGGGGTGACTAGCGTTGGCCAGCGAGCACCGTGTCTCCTGTAGGGAAATTAGGGTTGAGGCGGCAACGGAGTCTGCAGGACCCAGAGTGGCAGGAAGAGGCGGGGAGACCCATTTCTTAAGATGAGTGGCACTATTTGAGTGACTAAAGACCCCTTCATGGAGCCCCCCACACCCCACCCACCCCCGTGGAACGAACGGAAACGTTTTCTTAGGGGATTGCGTGGAACGGGCCGCAGACCTGCTGTCCACAAATGGAACAGGCACACCGGCCCCTGCCCTCCCCCCGGGACCACCAGTGTCAGAGTCACCCAACCCAGTCCTCCACAGCGTACCCGCCGAGAACCAAAATGCACAGACGTTTCCGGCAGGTTTCCGGAGCCCGGTGCTGCGAGTGGCAGGTGAAATGAGCTCAGAGAAACCCGACAAAACCCGTGATGGTGACATCCTGAAATGTGCTTGCCGGGGACAGAATCCCCACACGGGAGAAAACGCCCCCGGAGCCCCTCGTGTCTGCACCCCACGCACCGCCCGGGCATCAGGGCCCCCAATTTCACCCAACGTGTTCCCGGTGGGCTGCTCCGGCGGGAGAAGAACAAACGGGGCCCCGCGAGCTGCCTGCTCCTTGGGGAGCACTGGGGTGACATGGTAGTGTAAGGTTGGTGACAAGTGGGGCATGTGCGAGAGGGACAGGAAAGCACCACCGTTCCCGTGAAAATAGCCCAAAATGACATAACTGAGAGCACACAGGATGCTTCCCGATGGCCGGCTGGTCGGTCCCGGCAGCTGGTTTTGCCGACCCATCAGAGGCGCGGCGGGCCCCTTCGGTCGGGCGAGCTCTTCCAGGTGCACCTCCTCAGCCTTCCTCCCGAGTCTGTGTCTCCCGTGCAATTTCGGCTCCCATAAAGCAGCGTTTCTCCAACGCCCCCAAGGATGGCTGAGAAACGATACCCTCGTGCCTGCCGGTGCGACAGCAGCTCACGGCCCTTTCTTCACGGTCACTCCCACATCTGCCCCGAGGCACACGACGAAGTCGGAACACACCGAGGGTCTCGGCATTCACAAGGCATGGACGGCGTCCGCAGAAAATGAGCACGTTTTCTGTGGGGCGGTCACCCCCCTGAAAGACTGACACCCTCCTCACCCAGGGAGACGCCGAGGCTTCAGAGAGAATCACACTACGGTTCCACAAGTTCACGGCGCCCCGTGTGATCTATGCCACTGTCCTGGGAAGAGGCCGGAGTCTCTTTCATCTCCAGTTGTGGCGCAGGAATGCAGGCCAGGACAGATGGCGTGCTGGGCAAGGTCACGGCACTCGGGAGGCTGGAACCGTCCCTGGTGGGTGACAGTGTCCCCGGAGCTCCCGGCTGGAGACGGTGCCCTTTCTCCACCACGGGGAGCCTGTCGCTGCTTCTGGGAAACGCACACCGGGTTCCCTTTCCGTCTGTCACCGCACGTGCAAATCCACTCGGCTCCCCCCCCCGGGGGGGGGGGTGCCATTCGCTCAAGGTCTCTGTCTGGGCCTTTCACCTCTCAAGAAAAGGGACCGCCTGTCTGTATCCAAACGGCGTCTCCCACTGAGAGGCAGCGTCTGGGGTCACCAAGAGGGGAAAAAAAATTCGGGAAAAGCCGGGAAGAGTGTGAGGAGACAGACACATCTGTGTGATCACCTGCCTCATTTTCTACGGGCGAGCCGCAAAGCGCTGAGGGGCTGGATGTCTGCCAGCCGAGCCGGGCTTCCCCATAAATAACCATCGCAGCGTGCCTGTGCCGACCGCTCTCCGCGCCGCCAGGCTTCGAGCCGAAATGATTGTCTTTACGCTGCCCTCGCCGTCCGCCCGCGGGAGGAGGACCGTGATCCCTGCGATTCCACAGGCACAGAGAGACGGGGGGAGGCAGGACGGTTACGTAACCCCCAGAGCCAGGAAGGAGACAGCGTTCAGCGGCCGGAGGTCGGTCGGCACCGCACACCTGCCCGCTCCCGCCCGTGCGCGGGGCTGCTGTGGGCGCGCCTGTGCGCTCTCGCGCATGTGCACCCCCACCACGCCCGCTGTCCTGTTCACCCCAGGTTTCTAGACGGCGTTGCTGTTGGGGGCGCTCCGTGACGGTGGAGGGACCCTGCCCCTCCTCGAGGCTACGGGTTAAGACTTTGCAAACTATGTTTTGTGCATGAAAGAGTCAATGTTTTCAGGGGTCGCAGAATGACTGCTTAGCGTGTATGGCGAGGCGTTAGCTGCCCGGGTTAAACCTTGGCGGGGGGGCTCCGTTGGTTGGGTGCCGCCGCGAGCACCAAAGGGTTGCAGTTTGCTCCCCAGTCCGGGCACGTACAGGAGACAGTCGGTCCGCGTTTCTCATCGACGTCTCTCTCCCTCTCTCTGTATCCCTGTCTCTCTGTCTGTCTCTCACTCCCCCTTCCTCTCTCTCCAAAATCAATAAACATTCCCTCGGGTGAACTTAGCAAAAAAAAAAAATCTCGGGACTTCTTGCTTTACTAAGCTTGACCGTCAGCTGTAGAAATGGAAAAAACAAACAAACACCCCCCCCAAAAAAGCCAACCCCAGAGTGTTTTTTTGTGTTTTGGACGTTATGTTCCACTGTAAGAAAAACATGTGCTGTATCAAGGACCCTAATTCACTCTGTGCCTCCGCACGCGGGAACCTGTTTACGGGCCCTGAACACAGGGTGCTTTGGTTCTCGGAACAGGAGCAGGGTGGCTGTTGAGGTGACGGCGCAGGGCTTTCCAGAACCAGCTACCGTAGAACCAGGCCGCGCGGTGTGGTTGGGGGCCAGGGAATTTGTTTTCGCTCCGCAGAGAGGTGTGCGCTGGGGTTTCCAGGTGGCGGGGGGGGCGGGTGTGCGGCAGGCAGGAAGGAAGCGTGGGTTACAGGGCTTCTCCCTCCGTGAGGAGTCCACACAGCTCCCCAAGTCGACGTCCCTGAAAAACCAGGTTCTTTGGCAGAAGAAAAACATTTCAAAATTCTGAACAGTGTGGTGGTGGGGGTGGGGGACAGAAATAGGGTCGGGAAGCTCATTCTGGTCCCTGAATCTATTTCCGGTTGCTTTGAAAAGGAAGGTGAGCCCTGCCCAGTGTACCTCAGCTGGCTGAA
>PVJD01018644.1:0-13837 GCA_004026545.1 Mormoops blainvillei | reverse complement strand
GAAAGTGAAGGGATTAGACAAAGACTACATATGCATCACCCATGGACATGAACAATGGTGTGGGGATTGACTGTGGGAAGGGGGTACTGGGGAAGGGGGACAAAGGGGGAAAACTGGGACAACTGTAATAGCATAACCAATAAAAACATTTAAAAAATGAAAGTGTTTTGTGAACATTACTCCAGCTGTAGTATGGTAAATGAACTGAAGGCTGCCAAAAAGGAGGCATGTTGGGTGGCATTTGAAGTAATTTAAGTGTGAAATGCTGGTAGCTTGTCCTAGGATAATGACAGGAAAGGAAGATTAGAGATGGATTGGAAAGAAGATAAAATGTGCAGGACTTGGTGCTGGATTGGGCGTGTGAGGTAGAGGAGGCCATGGGACGGAAGATGATACCTCCATTTCTAAATCACAGAAATGGAAAAATGGTGACATTATTCACAGACAACAGAAACACTAAAGGAGGAATTAGTTTCCTTCTGAACATACTAGAATTACAGCTCCTCTGAGACAGCCAGGAAGCACTGTTGAGTAGCCAAAATTAAGGTCTGCTCTGGAGACATATTTGAAAGTCATTGGTATACAGGCAGAAAACTGAAGCCACAAGTGTTACTGAGTCTGACTAGGGACTATGAGTAAAGAGAGGATTTAGAACTGAACCTTAAAAAACTCCAAGCTGTAAAGGTTCTGGTAGAAGCAAACCTGCAAAGAAAACTGAGGAAGTGCAGCCAGAGAGAAATGGAACTAAAGCTTTGTAAGATTAGGTAACACTGTAAGATTAGGTAATGTGTAAGTGTACACATTGAGTAGCTGACTGGTAAAGCAAGAATTAAAGCCTAGTCCCAGAGGATTCTGAAGCCCAAACTGTTTTGATGACACCAGGCCATTTCAAGACTGAAAAACAGAGTTCTCAACAATAAATTGGATTTACACACTTGCAAAAAGAAAGGGGTAAATGGAGCTGATAGAAACATACAGTTATTAATATGAAGAAGAGATAACATAGGAAAGTGGTTAATAAAAATCAAACTCTTCCAGACCTATGTGAAAAAAATATTAGTGAAACCTCCCAAGGAGTGAATTCCATGCTAGGATACTCTGCTGAATTGCATACAGTACAACTGCATAACATTATTGGTCGGCATTCTATCTGAAGCCACATTCAAATGAATGAAAAGAGAAGCGCTGCAAACAGTTTTTAGATATCACTGAAACCAATATAATACACGCTGTCTTGAGAACTCCTCTTACTTATGTTCTTCAGTGCCATCCTTCAGTTACCTCCTTCTACAAGCAAGCATTTGCCCTTTAGCAAAGAGTATATGACTTCTTTTCACAAGGAATCCCAGGCAAACCAAATAAAACAGAAAAGGAAGAATAATTTTTTGAGCTTATTCTCACTTACTCTGTCTTAATTTCTTTTAGAAAATGCTAAGCTGACCACAGTATTCCATTATTTTCAAACTGAAGAGTTGATGCTAATTAATAGTAATCCCTTCCATTTATTTTTTTGTGCTCACTGTATGTCAACCACCATTAAAGTGCTTCACAAATGTTTTCTCATTTAATCCTTAAAACAATCTGAGGAATTACATATCATTATCTTGATTTTACAGATAAGAAAACTGAGATTTAGAGACCATGTTCAGGATCCCGCTACTTAATAAACAGTAAGGAAAGGTCTAAATCCAAGTCCCTCTGACTCCACATCACTGCCCTTTAAGCCTGCATTAAATTAGAAGGAGTGGAAGAGGGTGAAGAGATTGTTCCCAAACCGATCATCTGGACCATACCAAAAGTCATGCCAAAAATATTTTTCCATTTAAAATTTTAAAGACATTGTTTTAAAATACATTTACCATATTTAAATCAACCTTTGTATCAAAAGGGATTTAAGTACATTATTGACACACACACAACCACATAAAACTCAGCAGGATTGCACAAATTAGAAGATGAAAAAAATATGGTTAAGGGGAAATACAATTAGTCTTAAACTAGGAGCCAGAAACAATGGAAAAAATACAATTAAAAAAATCCATACAAATGAAGAATGTTAGACTTGCTAAAGTGTGAGAGGAGTTAGAACACTGACTGTTAATGGTCTAGAAGCTAATGCAGAAGAAAACAGGATCAGGTACACAGTTAAAAACAATCATATTTGACTTGGGACGGTGAACACAATACAATATACAGATGATGTGTTATAGAATTGCACACCTGAAATCTATGTAATTTTATTCACCAACGTCACCCCAAAAATTCAATTAAAACTAAAAAATTAATTGTTTAAGTTAAAAAAACAAAACAAGACAAAACAAAAAAGAAACACAGAGAGAAAAGCAAGCCAGTTTTTCAGAGGAACCCACACATTCCTGGCACTAAAGGCAGGAAAAAAAGATTTCTCCTGGGAAGAAATCCTTGTGCGATGTAATGAAAACTACCTTCAATAAACCCTTTCAATAAACACAACTTGCCATAGGACTGTTTCTTACAGCAATGCTGAAATATATTTTTCCAAAAATTACACTGTATCTCAAATAATAACTGGTTATCCTGAAGACAGATAAACATTTATATTTATTGGCTTTAAAGCTATTATAATTTATCAAAAGATATTATAATTCTATGGAGAAAATAGCTTACATGGTTTCTCTTTTAAAATGGTAAAAATGAATAGGTGGATTGTATTTGAATCGTCTTTGGAAAATGATAGTTTGTCAACAGGTGCCTAAAATATGTTGGGGTTACACACTATATAGTCATTTAATTTAATGACAATTTAAAATGAAAGACTCCTTTGTCATACTTCTTATCTTGAAATGCGTATTTACAGACTTTTGAGTTAAAAAAGTACAAGTCATAGGCAACAAGAAAAAATATAAATTGAACTTCATCAAAATTAAAAACTTTTGCTCATCAAAGGACACTATAAATAGAATGAGAAGGCAGCCCACAGAATGGAATAAAATATCTGCGAATCATAAATCTGACAAGGGATTAACATCCAGAATATATAAAGAACTCCTATAACCCAACAACAAAAACCCAAAGAACTTTATTTTTAAAATGGCAAAAGACTTAAATAGACATTTCTCCAAAGAAGATGTGCAGATGGTCAATAAGCACATGAACATGTAAACATCACTAACCATTAGGAATATGCAAGTTGAAATCACAATAAGATACCATCTCATCCTCATTAGGATGCTTACAATCCAAAGAAAAAATAAAAAGAAAACATAAAATATAAAATAAGTGTTGCCAAAGCTGTGCATAAACTGGAACCCTTGTGCAATGTTAGCAGAAATGCAAAACGTTATATGCAGTATGGAAAACAGTATGGTAGTTACTAAAAAAATTAAAAATAGAACAACCGTATTACCCAGCAATTCCACTTCTGGGTAAAGATCCAAAAGAACTAAAGCAAGATCGCGAAATGATATCTATACACCCCTATTCATGGCAGCATTGTTCACAATAGCCAAAAGGTGTCCACCGAGAGACAAATGTACAAACTACATGTGGTATACAATGAAATACTATTCAGCTTTTAGGAGGAAATTCTTACTCAAGCTATACATGGATGGATCCTAATGACATTATGCTCTGTGAAATAAACCAGTCACAAAAGGACATATAGTGTATGATTCCACTTACATGAGGCACCTAGAGTCGTGGAATTCATGAAGACAGAAAGTAGAAGGGTAGCTGCTGGGGACTAAGGGATGGGGGAAATGGAAAGTTAGTGGTCAATGGGAAAAGAGATGCAGTTTTGTAAGATGGAAACAGTTCTATGGATGTATGGTAGTAATGGTAGCACAATGTGAATATCCTCAACAGTACTGAACTTTACACTTAAAAATGGTGAAGATAGTAAATTTGATGTCATACGCACTTTATAATTAAACATTTTAATGGTGAAAATGATAAATTTTATGTGATGCACATTTTACCACAAGAAAAAAGTACAAGTTAATTTTACATAGCCTAAATTAACTACTTTCAAATATTAATAATTAGATTTAAGCATTTGGGGAGGCATATGGGTATACAAAAGCCACAGCTATAAGTTACTATTTTATATCTGATTACTATATGTCTACGTGAAATCAAATTTCTCTAATAGAAACACAATCTTCCTTTTCTTGACTACAAAGAAACTACAAAAGGCAATGATTTACTAAATTCAGTAAATCTTACGTGGAATTCATCAATATAATATCTCACCCAAGTTAATTAATTTATCACGAAAAAGTAATTTGCCTAATCACAATGGGACTTAATATAGCTGCTGTCCCTTTCAATATTTTCATTTAATGTCTAAACAGTATTATTGGGTATGAGACATGCCAAAATTGTTTCAGCAATGTGGGAATTTTGTTAAAATTTGTATATTAGACATATCAAGAGGGAAAAAAATTTGCATTCAAGTGCCATGCAAATAAATTTTGAAGGAATAGTAGCACCAAAATAATCATTCGCCTTTGTCTGCATGCTGGGAGAGATTCCCTTCTCCAGGGAGGACATGCCTATAGGCAGGAGCTCCTAGAGCTGTTTCCAAGGTGGGGGGTGGGGTGAGGACAGCCCTTGAGTCATGTCGCTGAAAAGGGCAAAACTTGTTGATCCAACTTTACCTCTGGAGACACATCCAATCTTCGCTTATCTCAGCCCCAGGCTTCCCTTAATACTCTTCCTTTCTTCAAGTTTAAATCTGGTTCTTAAATCAACAACTATCTGTTCCTTATTCTTCCACCACAGCCCAGACTTCCATATGATTTTTCTCTGACCAAATAGTTTGCTGAGCTAAGGAATCCCTCTCTTCCTGTCCCCAGTATTAGGATCCCCACCCAACTGCTTTTCTAATTCCTGATACCAACTTCCATTTATTCATTCAACAAATACTTATCAAAGCTCTAGTTATGAGCTAGGCATTATTCTAAGGAGTATGAACAAAAAGGTGAGCAGAAATAGACATGGTCCCCGCCTTCATGGAGCTAACAGCTTACTGGGAAAGGAGCACATTAAGCTGAGAATCACACAGGCAACCTTGACAAGTAAATCGAAGGGAAGGAAAGGTACCTTTGCATGATGCTCCAAAAGCCCATAATAGGGGGATGTGACCAAATGAGGGAGATCAAGGGTAGGTTTTCTGGAAGAAGTGTGGGAAGAACTGACGTCTGGATGAGTGGGACTCAACTAGGCAAAGAGGGAAAGAAGAGCACTAGACTCTGGAAACAGCAAAGACCCGTGGGTGGGCAACAGGATGGAGAGTGAAGCACTGAAAGGCCAGCGTGCCTAAGGGTTGTATTCAGGCTTGTGTTCTGAAAAGGTTTCTGGCTTCAACGTGTAGAAAACTGACTTCTCCCCAGTTTGCCTTTTGCCAAAGAAAGGATCATCTCTGGTAGGACCTAATCTTCCTGCTCAGCACCTTCACTTCATTGACTATTTCAGCCATGTCAGTTGAAGCATACCACTTTCTCAAACATGTCATTTCACTGGCCATGTTATTCCTCTGTGTCTCTCTCTACCCCACCCTTACTCTCCTCCTTGTAAAGGAAGGAAAAGACCTACAAGTAAAACCTAATCCGTATGTCATTTAGAGCTATATCCACAGTCACCTGAATAACAAATAAAAATCAACAGAAAAATGTGATAAAAGATAGAAACATCTTTTTAAATGGTGATTCTAGAAACACTATGGTAATAAGGTTAAAAAAACCCCAAAAAACCAATACTGCCTTTAGAAATTAGTTTATTTTAATTCAGATATATGCAGCTCATTAATTCTGACTGAAATAATTTCCACCAAAAAATAATCTCTAGCATAAAAGTAACTGCAGAAACAAAGGGTACCATCCACTATTAAACGTAATCTCAATACATCTCCTATGATCCTTCCCTGATACAAAACAAAGTTTATTCAGCATTTCATATTCACTGTTTGGAGCCTCCTCCATTGTTAAACATACAACACACACACATATCTCCACTATAAATGAATGTCAGCATTATTAACTATGCAATAATTTCACAGGGTCAAGTAAAAAAAGAAACCTGTGGTGTTTTTAAATTTTTATGACTCCTAAAACAGGTTCTTAAATATTAGGCCCAATTTAGTTTTCAGTCAACATGTATTTTCCATCTAATGTTTGTATCACTCAGTTTTACTGAATATCAAAATTAAAATAAAGCTATGACTTTTGGTCTTTTAAAACAAAGTTAAAATGTATTCATAAGGATTTATTTTCAAGATAAAAAGGATCCTACATTTATCCCACAGCCATTTCTGGATTGTCTAAGAAAAACTTAAGTGGTGATGTACTGAATTTTATATTTGTTTTCTTTCATGTATCAGAATCAATATGTAATATCATACAGTTATATTAAAAGCCAAAGATTTTTATTAACCTATGATTTAAGTTTTACTTGACCTAGGAAAATAGGCTTTTTGTAGGGGCTAATTTTTTCTCCCTAAAATTTATTAGACCTCTTCAAAATAATTCTTTTAAAAAATATATTTTTATTGTACCACAAAAATAATTCTCTTTTTAGGCAATTTATAGGAAGAGTGCACCTCTGTGTTCACTGCAGCATTATTTACAATAACCAAGATATGGAATCAAAATAATTCTAATATAACTCCAAACAAGGTCAGTTTTCCATTGCTTCTCGATCTTCACGTGCATACAAAACATATGGGCATCTGATTAAACTGGAGATTCTAACTCAGTTGGTCTGGTGTGGGGCCTGAGGTTTTGTATTTCTAACAAGCTCCCAAGTAACAATGGACATCACTAGAGCAATGCTTGTCAGAGGAAAAAAGAGACTTGATTTTTTTCCACCAAGTTATGAGGTCGTTATCAAATAGGACAATAATGATGACTGGTTATACACATAAATAAATGCAAGTAGGCTTGTGTTGCGAAATATCTAGTCATGTCCTTTATGGGTTTAGCAGTCCCAATTAGGAAATATATTTATAGTGATACCCAAGGTTCAATAATAGTCATTATAAATTTCTAAACCTCAAGGGATCAAATTTCTCATAGTGTAAGCTAGACAAATTATTTTAACTAAGTGGAGAGAAGAAAAGCCATGCCAAACGAATTGTAATTATGCTTATTTGAATAAATCCCTAATTGCATGTTTTAAGGATAGGTATTTAGAAAACTTCCTAATTTTCTAAAATGTGAAGTTATGGAGAAATTCACCAGCCTAAATGAGCACAATTAGTTACATTGTTCACAATACTGTTATCATCAGTTATTAAAGACTACAGTGGAATTTCTTCAAAAAAAAGAAAAAGAAACCACAAAGAATACAAACTCATGTTCCTTATCATTAAGCATTTCTCGAAGAGCTCTTAAAATATGAGAATCTTCTAATATTTCTCATAACTCTCCTCTGCTCAGTAAAATTATCCTTCGTTATGATAGTATTCTACTTCAATCACGTCTGTTAGGGAAGTGGGTTTTCTCCTCTTGCCAATCAAAATGGAAAAGGGTGTCGGTAAGCACTGCTTTCCCTTTTTTCCCCTCCAGATGCCAAATTCCTACCCGTGAGCCAGAATCAGAAATACTGGAAAATTAGAAAGGAAGGGGGAAAAAGTTCTACAGAGATGCATACGAATCAGAGGGGTAGTGAGAGGAAAAGGGGAAGAGAGGGAGGGAGGAGGAAATCAGAACCTTCGCTAATACTGTGTCAAACAAACAATTTAATTAAACCCACTTTAAAAAAAAATCTTGCGCTCATTACTGAAGAGACAACGTCGCTTGTCTATTCACAAATTAACCTCCAAAATATCTTACCAGATTGCAAGTGCTTGCCAGTAATTTAAGAATTAACTTTCAGATGACATTTGCAAAGATCCAAGTCATAATTTAATCCTAGATTCATATTATTGTCCACCCAACAGTTAATGGAGCTTAATATTCTCCTGATTTTCCTGATTAAATTACTGCTCAAAAGCCTACTTTCACAGACGGCAGTTTATAAGAGAAAGATATACAAACATCATCTTTACTCAGTTCTGAGAATTTAAAAACTGTCTCACATCAAATGTAATTTAAGATCACTGGACACTGATGTCATAAGAGAAGACAATTTTTTTAGTTACCTTCACAAGACACAAAGAATAAACAATCAGTTCTTCTAGGGAAAGAAAGGAAAAGAAGGAAAAGAAAAAAAACCAGAATGTGGGGCTTCGGGAGGTTAGGGGAAGGGCACAGACTCAACACATGTAATGACTTTATATTATGCAAAGTGCTACCCAAAAACTTTTGAGCATAGACCAACAAGAGCTTATTCACTCACTCTCCTATGAGACTTCGGTCACTGCCTGAAAGCAGCTGTGCAAACAATCTCTTAGCAACCTTTTATTTCAATTCAGTCCCAAATTTTTCCATTGGTAAATTTTCAGTGAAAAGACCTGAGATATGCAATATTTGCATACATATGAATATACTACAATTGACTGCAACACAAGCCTAAACCCAAGACAGCTGTAAATCAAGGTGTAAAAGGAACCAAAGACTTAACCAAGAGTTACCTTGAATAGCCACAACATAAGAGCTATTTCCTGTACTATTTTGCAAATATTATAAATATAAAAAATAAAAGTGTGATAAGCATTACAAATAATCCTGGTGAAAGCTATAGAAATATTAGTAGACATTTCTAAATGCATGTGAGAAATATTCATATTGTCTACTTTAATTTAATTTAGAGTCAAAATTGCTCCTTTCCCAAAGGCAATAATAGTTCACTACTTGCAACTTTTAACAGCAGACCACTGAATTCAAGGTATTTTTCCAGAAATGGAAAAAATTTTGAAGGAACCTAGAGTGAATAATTTTTTTTCATTTCAAGAAAGAAAATATGAAATACATTAAAATATGTAACAATCCAAGAAAACCTACAATTGCTTTTCAGGGCCAGCAGCCTCCTAAAAAACGTATTCTCTTTGGTATAGCACCACAGAGAAAAAGTCACTTTGGAAGGGTGTATTCAGTCAGTAATCACAAAGGCAACTTTATATTCTAAATAAAGTTTTGGACACCTATAGCTATGATCAAGGCACACTGATCCTGAATTGCCAGTGCTATAATCCAAAAAAAAGATAAAAGAATTCAAAATGGAATATTGCATTCCTATTCAAACTCAGTCATGTCACCCCAGTAAAGTTTTATATATAAAAAGAGCTGTTTCGTTGCTTTTCATGGCAATCCCAAATCTTGTCAAAAAGGAAAAAAACAACCAAAATTAGTTCTGCTTGAGTAGCAGGGGTCTGCACTTGGTGATAATCTTGGTAAGAATACAATAATAGGAAAAAAAGAACTAAAAACTGATAAAAGCCAAGCATAGGAAACAAAATACAACTAATCTGGAGAAACTGCCCCTTTCTGGAAGGAAACATGGCCCCTGTGCGTCTATGATAACTACCCCAATGCTTGACTATGGCATCTCTGCTCCAACACATACAAATATAGTCCAGCCTCAGGATTAACTAGTTCAAGCTTGGGGAGCTAATGAATACATAAATTAGGCGTATTTTGTTTGGGGGCATTTCTTCTGGAATACGATTCTTTTCATTTCTTTTCTTTTTCTTTCTTTTCTCCCTCTCCCTCCCTCCCTCCATTCCTTTCTTTCTTTTTGTTTTTCTATTACAGTTGTCCCAATTTTCCGCTGTTGCTCTCCCCTTCCCTGCCAAACCTGTGCTCCCACAGTCAATCCCCACCATGTTGTCCATGTCCCTGGGTCATTTATACCTGTTCCTTGACCCTTCCCCTTCTTCCCCCCTTTATCGCCCTCCCCACTAGTCACTGTCAGTCTGTTCCTTGTTTCCATGTCTTTGTTTCTATCTTGCTTATGTTTGTCTTGCTGATTAGGTTCCACTTATGGGTGGGATCATAGCAGTGCTATTTACAATAGTCAAGTGCTGGAAACAGCCTAAGTGCCCATCAGTAAATGAGTGGATGAAAAACTGTGGTATATTTACACAATGGAATACTATGCAGCAGAAAGGAAGAAGGAACTCCTACCTTTCCCAACAGAATGAATGAAACTGGGGACTATTATGCTAAGTGAAATAAGCCAGGCAGTGAAAGACAAGATTTATTTCTTGATCCTGCATTTCAGCCTCCTAATTTTTAAGAGTATGATGTTATCTATAGTTTTACAGTTGCTTCAAAATACATTACAGCTGTTAGATTTATTTTAGAAATGTAAGTTCTTATCCATGTTCCACAACTAAAAGCCTTGGCAGAGTCCATCAAGTGGTAAAAGAGTGGTGTTACACTATAACTACAAAGCGATAAAATCAAAAAGTGTTACAGTGAGGAGCAGAATCAAGGAAACTTTAATTTATGGCTCTTACACAGTTTGAACATTAAGAAAAAATAAGAGGATGTGGAGAAAAGAGAACACTCACATACTGTTAGTAGGAATGCAGATTGGTACACACACTATAGAAAACAGTATGAAGATTCCTCAAAAAAGTTAAAAATTGAACTGCCTTATGACCCAGCAATTGCACTTCTGGGTATATGAGGTCTGTCCAGAAAGTATACGGCCATGTAATATGAAAAAGAGAGGTGTTTATTGAAGAAGATACAAGGTACAAGAAACATTGTACACAGAACAATGACGCCTCAGTCCCCTTCAAAGTAGGCACCTTGGGACCTCACACAGTTTTCCCAAGTGCCATCAGCTGCCCTGTCATATTTTCCTGAATCTCACTGAGTCTGAAATCTCTTCCATTTCAAAGCTGCTTTTAGTTTTGGGAAAAGCCAGAAGTCACAGGGTGCCAAATCTGGGCTGTAGGGGGGCAGAGTCAACTGGGTGATTTGATATTTCCCCAAAACACTCTGCATGAGACATGATGCATGAGCGGGCGCATTTGTTGTGATGAAGCTGCCAATCACCAGTTGCCCATAGCTGTGGCCTTCTGAATAATCCAAATAGTTTCCATGGAGGAATGTTCAAGCTTAATGCAAAATTTAGTGCAGATCCATTGCTCTACTCACTCAGTCATTTTGAATGTGACAGCCACACAGTACACATGCTCACTCAATGGCGTCTACTGCCCCCAGTGACTAGTATGGTAAAGTCGTCATTGTTCATGCACGTGCATTCCAGTCCACTCTCCTTGGCTGCCAGGTTACACTGATGTGGTACAAACCATTCTCATTATATTAACAATGGCTTGGATTTTTCCGGACATATCTCATATATCTGAAGAAAGCCAAAACACTAATTTGAAAGGATATATGCACCCCTATGTTCATTGCAGTGTTATGTACAAGAGCCAAGCTATGGAAGCAACCTAAGTGTTCATCAATAGATAAATGGATAAAAAAAGTGGTGGTATATGTACAATGGAATATTACTCAGCCATAAAAAAGAATGCAATATAATGAAGGGACCTAGAGTGTATTATGCTAAGTGAAATAAGTCAGAGGAAGACACTCATATTTCAAAACTAAAGAGCAAAATAAATGAACAAACAAAACAGAAATGGACTCATAGATACAGAGAACACACTGATGGTTGCCAGAGGGGAGGAGTTTGGGGGTCTGAGTGAAAAAGGTGTAGGGATTAACAAGTACAAATTGGTAGTCACAAAATAGTCCTGGGAACCTGGTTGGATAGCTCAGTTGGTTCAAGTGTTGTCCCAATACACCAAGGTTGTGGGGTTCGATCCCTGGTCCGGACATATACAAGAATCAACCAATGAATACATAACTAAGTAGAATGACAAACTGATGCAGTTCTTTCTCTCTCTCTCTCATCAATAAATTTTAAAAAATAGTCCTTGGGGTGTAGAGTATAGCATGAGGAACATAGTCTATAATATTGTAATAAGTACGCACTGTGCCAGGTGGTTACTGATATATCAGAGGGACCACTTGTGAGGTATATGTCTGACCTCTATGTTGTACACCTGAAACTAATACAAAATTGTGTTCCATGTAAATTGTAATTGAAAAATAAAATTAAAAAAATAAAAGAAATCAAATACGGTGGAACAAAAAAGAAAAAAGAATTAGAGGAGAATAACACAGATGATATTTGCCTTTTCCTTTTTAAAAGCGGGCCTTACATTAGCAACAGGATTAATATTCCTTGCACATTTGGAAGACCTCAAGAAGACTGCAAAGCTGTATTTCAAATCATTATTTCTATAAACTGAAAACATAACACCTGACTCTCCTACTACCATCTCTTCTCTTTTTGACACAAAGGAATGGAGGGGGAGATTAGAAACCATGGAATCCTCTGGTTTGGCTGGGAGTGGTCAAATGGTCCTATCTTTCCACTACATTACCTTTGGTGGTTTGCTTTATGAATTTCCAGAAGAATATAAAAAATAGTTTTCAGGAAATTTTAAAATAATAATGGGAGAACATAGTAAGGTGCTCTAATGGCTATATAATTAAAATGTTAATGATATCATGACTACATATAAATAAACTGATATCGACTCAAAGTTGATTTAAACTTCTTACAGCTAAAATTATATTTTATTATAAAATCTGAAAGCAAGTTACTTTATAAATGAAGTTACTAAGTGAAAATATGTAAAAAAATCATCCTCAACATAAATTTGCTTCCTCTAGAGGACAGGAAGCTAAATCCTTAAGCCTGAGAGACCACTAATGATCATTTCCTTAAAATAGCTTTTCCAAACCAGTTGTTAGGATTTATAAAATTATGGGATATTTATTTTTAATTACAAATATAAAAGTTAATATATCAATTAACCAGGTCTTGTTAAATTCAGAAACACATTTAGAACATTCAGAATCATGTGATCAACATAAATGTGAACCTCAAGAAGCACTGTCACTAAGGTCAAGACTATTCAACATTGAGCAGTGGCCCTAGTCAACACAAAAAAACAAGCAAGAAAAAGTAAGAGCTACTAATATTAAGAGAAAAATTATTAATGCATGCATAATATGATTGTCTACTTAGAAAATTCAGGAAAATCAACTGAAACACCATAAGACTAATAAGCAAATTAATTAAAGTGGCCAAATACAAGAGCAGTATACATGAACTTCCCTCTACACAGCAAAGACAATCAGAAAACATAATGAAAAAATTCCATTCACAATGAAACAGTACAGGACTTGGGCCCGGGAATGGAAAAATACTGGGTGGCCAAGAAGCCAAGTTAAGACCAGGTGGCCAGCAGGAATGCTGGATAGGCTGACCGCTCACCGCAAGAATGTAACCACCCCTCCACTCCTTACTCAAAAACGCAGAGGTAGCTAATTTTATCTCCCTTCCAAAAATGCCTGCTTCCTTGCAGATGCTGAAACTACTGACCAGCATGCACAGCTGATCTAGGTTTGACCACCATACAACCTTCCGCGCATGGCGGTAGTGAGCTACACCACCATCTTGCCCCTACAGATTTAGGCACGAACACAGTCACCAGTAAAGGAAGTCACTGGACCGTGAAATGAAAAGTTCCACAAGCCTGCCTTTTCTAAAAAGCCCGTCATTTCTACCAAGCTGGCTTTTCCCCCAGCTTATAAAAGCAGCGAAGCAGAGCCAGCCCCAGACAGTCTGGAATACCTTCCTTTCCTCTGCACTGTCTCCTCTGTGCTTGAGCATAAGCTTAATAAAATCTGTCTGTAAATTTCTCTCTCGTTTCCTCTTGGTCTCTATATTGGTGAACCCAAGAACCCCAATGCCAGTAACAACCATAGAAATAACAACAACTACCTAGGAATAAACTTAACAAGATATGTAGAAGACATTATTTTGAAAACAGGTGTCAAATTTGTTGAAGAATTAAAAAAAAAAAATCCAAGTAAGTGAAAAG
>PVJD01018643.1:0-13861 GCA_004026545.1 Mormoops blainvillei | reverse complement strand
CTGACTTTATACATTGGTGTCCAACAAACAATTATTTTAAAGGCCCTCCCACGGTATAAAATCAATACATGCTAATCGCATAACAAAATTTAAAGTGCAAAAAAAGGCTAACCGTTTTCAATGTTTGAAAGTATTTTCTTCTTGTTCTTTTCTGCATTTACAAATAGCTTCTTACATAGTTAAGATCATATCGTATTACACTATTCTGATACGACTGTATTCACTTCTTATATTCCAGTTTTCAGTGTCCCTAAAAACACTTGGTAAATACCCTTTTAATTACCCTATAACGCAAGGTCATATGGATGCAGCGCGATTAACTTATGATTCCACTATTACCAGATATTTAGGATGTTTCCAATTTTCTGATATTATAAACAAGCTGAGATGAACATATTTGTACAAAAATATTTACTCACACATGGGTGTACTACCTTCATATAAACATCTATACGTGAAAAACACGAAGCTGAAATATTTTCTCACTTAGCGGGGGTTATTTATCAATGATGCGCCTGGCGGAGTGTAAGCCTGCCTGCAGGCTAGCCATCTGACAGAGGCGTGGAAATAGCTCCTTACTTTAATACTCACTTCTCAGTTTCAAGTAACACTGAAGTTCTTTTATGCTCACCAGCCATTTATGGTGCTTCCTGCCCAGGTGACCTCATTTGCTGACCTTCTACAGCTTAAGCCGAAACCAGGACCTCTGACATGTAAAATATAGTTGGAGGTCAGCAGTTTCATACCGTTCAAACCCAGCAGCTCAGCTTTTAGGATCTGAAGCTGTATCACTTACACAGTGATAGAATTTTCCATTTATTTGGGACACAGAACCTACGTACATGAGAAGAAGAAAAAATATTCTCGTCACGAATTTCAGTACCATCCTGGGTTTCATGCGGTGCTCTCTGCCTCCTCCTACAACTAAGTAAACTTAAAACTTATAATCCCATCTTGATATTTCCCTAACTAGAACAAGGAGGAAAAGGGGAGGGAGGGTTATAAAATCACTGGAAATCTACCCCTTCGAGCCTCAGAATCCAGTGGCTTCCTGGACAAGCCATCACTCTGCACACCTGTCCACCTGATACCACCCACCCCTCGCGCTTTCTCTCTCCTGCTCCGAAGATGTAGACAGAAAAAGCCAGGCATGAGAATGCTGAGCTCAAGGAGGCATTGACGAGCATTCACGTATCTGATCATGTGCCCTTTCCTCACTCCTCCTTGGCAAGCTAGTACCGTGAAGTTTCCCGTGAGGATAAAGAAACACTTTCCTAGCTGTAAAAGCAAACCAAAATTATCCCCTTGCGAAGTATACATAAAAATCACTGGGCCCAGGTGGAAGTGTTTGCCTTCTAATTAGAATTGCTAGTAAGTGGTACAGGGCAGGTAGCTAGAACTGAACCAATACAGAGAACTCACTTGTCAGCTGTCATCTCGAACACCAGCCAAGCAAGATGGCGGGGGGAAGTGCAGTGAACTTCTCTTCATCTTTCAGACAATCTGGGGTCTAGCCTTAGTCCTGTCACCAAACTAGCTGTGGGACCTGTGCTGAGTCAACAGCAATGTGTGCACCCGGTCTCTCTCGTAAAGAGAGATGGACTAGAAGAGCTCTACGGTCTCTCTCCACTTCCAAATTCTGTGAAGACACGGACAACCGGGTACCACCACAGGCAGCCTCTTCCCCTTATAACTCTGGCAACAGTGCATTTTATCAAGGGAGACACAGAAAATCTTTCAAAGTAGGCTCTTAAGCACTCTTAAACTCTCACATATGCCAGAAAATGCAAGGCTTTTTATGAGTTTCATGAATCTGTTTCAGACGCTTTAGAAGAAAGAGCGTTATCCAAGCTAATTAAATTATTTCATCTGTGTGGCTCTATGCAATAGTTGGGAGTTTTCCAAAAGCGCTCCTTAGGGTATCTTCTGTTTACACTGTTTTATTCAAAATTACAGAAAAAGATAATCTTCTTTTAAGACTTCTTAATTAGGGAAGTTGAAGCCCCAGTAGATTTACTGTTAACAGTAAATTCTTCATTTATCGGTTTGTTTGCCCTCTCCCAGAGAGTTGATAGGCTGCTACATGCTAATTTTGGTGCAGCGCTGTGAATTTGCAGTCTTGTTTTTGAAATCAAGTTGTGTCGCTGGGTATGACAGGCCTAATAATGGTAACAGAAAGTCCAGGAGATGATAAATATCTGTTTTTTTTTGTTATCATCCTGTTGTATCAAATATCATTTGCAATATGGAGACCATTTCCTAAGCGCTGGAAATATTTCTGTTGCACAGAACTTTCTGTTGTCCTGAAAAAAAAGACTTTTCACACTGGATTCTGAGATTCGAAAAGGAAAGATTCCCAATGATTTTACAGCCCTCTCCACCTTTTCCCTGTTACTCTAGGCACTGCCATTCTATCAGAGGAAAATGATCATCGGGAAAATAATAATGGCGTATACCCTTCCGTAGCCATCCCATCACTAAAACAGTAGTTTGAAAAAGTTCCTGCGTTAAGAGCATTACACATATTCAAGTGTATTTACTGTACATAAATACTACGCAGAAAGGCTGCTCTTCACTAAGGCTAAGCAGCAAAGGACAGGGCCTCTGGGTGCCCCTGCTGAGAACATCCGCTTTGACTTGACACTCTTCGCCGGGTCCTTGGGCTCGGCAGAGCCTCAGCGCACCGCAGTGAGCCCCTCAAAGGCTGCGTGAAGGCAGAGATGCTCTCCCTGTGATCTCTCCTGTAAGGGATTTGACTCATCTCTCCCTTTTTGTCTTTGGTCGGACAGCTGCTGACTTGGAGAGGCAATGACGAATTCTAACCTGCACCCAGCTTTTCTCTCTCTCTTCTATAGCCACTGGGTCTTCTTTCCTTATGCTAGAGGCTGTTTCTAGATTGACATCCGGGGCTGATGTCCTGTGCTGTCTCTCGACTCCTTTGCCTCATGCTCCACCAGAACTGCAACTCAGCAAGGCCCTTTTCTCAGCTTGCTGTCATGGGGTAAATGGGTCAATAATGAAGCGGTTCTAGGCTGGACCTGATGACAACTTTATGAGCAGTTATCACGCAGTGGTGTCAGGTAGAGGTGAGCGGCTCTGGGGTCATGCCAGTAGGGTCTGACCCTGGCTCTGCCATTCACCAATGTGTAAGCACGAAAAAGCGTGTAATCTTGTTAAGCCTATATTTGTCCCTCTGTAAAATGAGAAAGCACATAGCACTGCTGTATTTAAATGAGATGATACATGTGAAACCGCTTTAGGTCTGTATGTGGAACACAGTGAATACCCAGTGAAGCCTCGATATTAACTTATTGCATCACTAATATGTTATCATCATATTGTCATCATTTATTAGCCTCTCCCTGATCTATTAGGATATTAAGAGAATACTGCTTAGAAAAAGAATATCTTAATCCAATATTCAATGAAACAAAAAAGAATTCTGTGGTCATATGAATATGGGAAGTGCTGTTTTAAATAAAACTAAATGGATTGTTTTTCTTGCTATGGGACTTCTTAGATTTTTTATTATCCTAAGGAGTAATGAAATGCCAAGAATGAGATTAGTTATGGTATTTTCCAATCTTATTCTTATTTGCTTATGGAACTCTTTGCCTGTCTAAAACATCTTTAACATCTTACAGGATAATAGGATTCAATAGAACAAAATTTAAGGGAAAGTTACTCCAGATGATTCTATAGAACAAAATTTAAGGGAAAGTTACTCCAGATGATTTTAATGGCATACTTTCAGAACCTGTTATAAACTGGAGGTATGGGATTTGCGGCATGTGGAACAATCCCTGAATCCCACAAAATTTCATCATGTTTAACACTACCTAGCCTGTCAGTATGCTACTGGCCCTCCTCCTTATTCTTCCCCACCCTTGGGAAATGCCTCGAAACTCCAACCATTTATTCTTTAAGCACATGAAACTGCCAAAGAAATTTAACTCTTTGTTTTCTCTTACGAAGAACATGGTCTTTACACTTTGTAACCTAAAAGACTGAAAACGGCACAATGTACCCTACAAAAAAAATACTACGTTATCTTAGGCTATTACACTCCGAAAGTTATTAAAGAAACCTTTGGGTATCTGGGCAAGTAATGCTGCTTTACACACATAGTTCTCAGTTGTAACATTCTACACCATGAGAATTGTATCCGTGTTTCTGTTTTAGCTATTAAAAATGTATATACACACATAAAACAGAGGTGAAAAAGAAAGAGCGGGTGTTCCTCCCCGAAGCTCTCAGTGACTTTGTGATGCACTTCGCCACAGAAACTCCCTTCCCCTAAGCGTGCTGTTGGTTTGCACAGCTGCTTCTGCGACAGTGGACTCTGACGTTCCTCAGAGACAGAGTCCTGGCCTTTTCACCTTTGGGTCCCTGGTGCCTGGCATGGGGCCTGGGAAGCCACAGGCATTCAATAATATCCAGTCTGTTCAGCGAATAAATTCTGCACTGATTTCTGCATTCTACACTAGCTTCATGACTTTCTACGTGGGTCACAGTCCTAAGCGGTACCATTAAAGATGGTTCCTAAACAGTCCGGCAATTCAGAATTTCCCTGACTGAACGGAAGATAAAAGCAACCGTGAGTGCGACCCTTCCTTAACCTCCCTGGCTGAGCGAGCAGGGTCTGGAGTCAGACAGTCTGCCTCACTACTTACTTGCTGTGTCAGGCAAGTTATTTAAATTTTTAAAGACACAGCCCAAAGATGGCCATCTACGAACCAAGGGGCGATCTCGCTCTGGATGGCGAGCCTGCCGCTGCCTTGATGGTGGACTTCCTAGTCTCCAGAACTGTGAGAAACGATCTGTTGCTCACGGCACTCAGCTACGGTGTTTTGCTACAGGATTCCAAGGGACTAGGACAACTCCTCACTGCTTCTCTCCTGTAATGCTCCTATGGTATTCTGAGCTCATTCTTTCCTTCCTTTCAAACAGTGGGCATCCTCGTAAACACTTGTTTAATGCCCACTTTCCCCACTGGGTTGTAGGCATCAGAGAGCACGGACCATGCCCATCTGGGCATCCCTAATGCTGGCACAACACCCAACACACAGTAAGTGCTCAACAGGCATTCCAAACGAATGAAAGAAGGAATGTACGGATCAAAGAACAAACAAATGGAAAAAACCAAAAAACAAAAACCCAAACAATGACACCCAGAAAGATGGGTGTCATTGGCTCCATTCTATGGTGAAAATATCATCGCTCTGAAAAGTTAGCTGCCACGGCCAAACTCACAGACAGTGAGCGAGAGAGCCGGCTGAGAAAGCAGAACCATGCCTGTCCTCTGCACCCCAGAGCCGCCCTCGCGGGGCGGGCAGCAAGAGAGAGCCCCTGGGAAGCTCGGCTCTCCCCTGCTGCAGAGACACAGTGAGTCCCCAGGAAAGGGGGGCGTACTGGAAGAAGGGATCCGAGGGGCTGGTCTTGAAGGAGATAAACTGGCAAATTCAAGAGACATGGAGAGTAGCCATTCGAGAGAAGGCGCGTGGAAGAGGGCAAGTGCAAGGGCTCTTGAAACAAGTGAAAATCGAAAATTAGATGTAAATATTTTGCAGTTGGGTTTTAAGACAAATGAGAAAAAACCCATATGAGGAAAAGAGCTGTATATAAAACTGTGGTTTTGCTGAAAATGAAGCCCAACGAAGAACTAACCCTCCCACCAAGGTAGTTATATATGGAGACGCTCGCTCACTTATGTTACCCACCCAACCGGGGCCTTTCCGCTGTGACTCAGTCCACGGAAACCCATCATTCTGGAATGAAACACAAACCAAGCAGTTTCCTGGAAGATGTAACGCCCTCTTTCATGCTGAAAACTCAAACTGGATGGAGGCAACGCAGGAGGAAAAATGTCAAGCTATTTTGGGCTGTGCATGTCCTCAGGCCTTTCCCTTGCTAACCCTTCCTGCCCCGGATAGCTGACTCACTGGAACGCCAGGCTTCAAGCAGAAGTCTTGAGCTGTAATTTGGTGCATCTGCTTAGAAATGTGACTAGACTCTCAAGTGATTTAATTGTAACATTCGGGAACGGTGAACACTTGTGCAATTACAAATAACTACCAGAAAAATGCCAAGAAATGCCACTCTGCTGGGAAAGGAGAAAGACATACTCCACCTTCATGCAAGTAATGAAAGACGCCTCGTGACCACGGAAGGCACCGGCCTTCCCAGTATGTGGACGGTTTTCAACACGAGAAACGCAGAGGACTCAGGAGAGCAGTGCAGGAGAAATGTCCTCTCTGTGAGACGACCCACCTCCACGCTAACCACATGTTTGGGTGTGAAACGCAAATGACTTCTCTCCAGGTGGCCTGACTCTTGCCTTCCAGGAACATTTGCTTTCTCCAAAAAATTGGTTTTCTGACCTCTTCCCATTGAGAAGTTCCACGCAAGTCTAGGGCCCTCACACATCAGCTACTCATCTCTCACATCCCACCCTATCTCATTTTAAAACGGGACTCGTAGAATGAAGCCCCATAGACATTTCTGCTCTACACAGATTGTCCTTCCAGAGCAAACCGCTGGCCCACCAACGGTACCGAGTCTCCACCCAGAGAGGAGCTATGAAGCCAAAACAGCCTGAGATCCCT
Organism: Mormoops blainvillei; assembly: GCA_004026545.1. Classification (NCBI taxonomy): domain Eukaryota; kingdom Metazoa; phylum Chordata; class Mammalia; order Chiroptera; family Mormoopidae; genus Mormoops; species Mormoops blainvillei. The sequence continues at coordinate 7,256 of PVJD01018643.1, read as the reverse complement.
GAGACACTGGCATTCGATGGACACGCTGGAAACAGTGCTTTAGGCCAACGATCTTACACACATGGGTCTAAATATGCTTCAAATATAAAACACATGCCTGCCAGCCATTCACGGCAACAGCTTGCCATGAAGGGCGTAGAGAACGCAGAATCCTGGGGGAGAGGAGGTAACGGGAGGCAGACGTGGCAGAGAAACAGAAGCCCGTGTAATCTGAACCCCCAGATAATTCTAAAACACCGGCCCTCCCCACCTTTTTGCCGACAACTAGAAAATCAGAGCATCGGGCCTTGTAGCTTCGCTTTGCTTCGCTTCAGATAAATTTCCAGCAATCTCATTTTGTTCTCAGAGGTTTATCTGTTTAGCATTTATGGTACCGAAACCCACTGGCAAAGAAAAAGCCAACCAGCCATTAGGAAGGGCGAAAACATGTCCCACCAGTGGCTAGGCTTTGTCTTTTACTGACTCTCAAGGTGCTGTGGAAGCAGAAGCAATTTAGTGTGAAAAGGGAGCTGGTCACTGATTTGATGTTAAATGCCAAATCACACTGGATGCTCCTCAGTGCTTGAACTAGAGAACTGGAGGCATAATACTGATATCATGTCTTGGGAGTTTGACTACATTAGAATTACTTATGACCCAGATTGAACAAATGATAAGCCACATTTTGAGAGTTCTTTGCTCTGACTATACAGAAAGCTTTTTAACACAGGCCCCCATCCACCAGGACACAGAAACGTGGATAAAACTGAAGTTGGCCATCTGGGGGAATCTCTCCCCTTTCTGTCATCCCCTTGGACTCCACTGACAAGGCTATCAGCTAGGGCAGGGAGTCCTTAAAAAACAACAATAACAACAACAAAACCAACTGAAGAGCAAGACACTAGAATTTCCTAATTTTAATTTCTGAGTAATGAAGTTCCCCCAAATCACCACCACAGTGAGTCATCTCTACTGGTGTTGAGGATGGATGTGTTTCTTCTGTTTCTACAAGGACGGACACCTGCCCTTAAGCCGAGCGTCCTGGCGCCGAGCATACACCATCACTGTCCCCTGTACACATCTAGTGAAATCACTGGAAGCCAGTGCCCTGGTGCTGAAAGCGCTAACAGAGCAAGCCTGAGGCCGCTGTCTTAAGAAGGCCTGCTTGTCACGCGAGCCCTCGGTTCATATTTGGGAATTTGGATTTTGAAATAGTTCTCACCTTTTCCTAACTCATAAGGCTGCTTTCATGTGCCCGGACTGCCTGTGGCAACAGCACCGTCTAAGCTGAAGACCTGCTTTCCTTCATGGAGTCAGGAGCTTCGGTACATGCTAGGCAGGGCGTGCCTGCATGACCAGGTGGCCAGTCCCCGGCCTCGGGCACCGAATCGCTCCTATGTGTTGCTGTCTTCTTGTTCCTGGGAGAACAGGGTGTCCTGTGACCGCCTCGTGGGAGAGAGCTCGCACAGAGAAAGCCAGGACACAAATTCTTCCAGGCTTCCCGTGTTTCCCCTCGTCAGCCAGCGGTGCGCCCTTATGTCACCACTGTGACACACCTTAGCAAGGGGTATGACCGTATGCCAAGTTCCACGAGTCCTTCTAGTGACTCTCCACACATATGAGTGGTCTTGGGGACCTACAAGAGAACCACAAAATGACTTCCCTGTCTAGGGCTTCATGTGGTTCCTCTCATCACGGGGCTCGTTCGGTCGCAGGCTTCACATTCCCTGTCTCGAAGCTCATCCTAGATTATTCATCAAGCATAGTCATGGAGACGAATCATTGTAGATTTCTAGGGTCTGAGTTCTTCCTTCAAAGCGATATCATTTTTCACAAGTAGCCTTCTGAAGAAAATATGCTCAGGTTCATTATCTAATCCCAAGTATTAATTCCAGAGGTAGAACTCTAAAGCCAGGCAAGAAGATGTTAGTTCAGTAATTGAGCGGTACAGGAAGTATTCTGGGGCCATAGTGGTGCCCTGGTTCCTACTACACCATCAGTTTCTGGAGCTGCAAATTAGGGCTGGTCTACCACGGGGGAACAGTTTAAGGAAGAAAAAAAAAATCTACTGGTCTCTGAGCCTCTTTGACTATATAGATTCTCCTCTTTCGGTGTGAGAACAAGGAGCAAAAAGCTAACAAGGCACTCTCAATCTGAAAGACTGAATTTTCAGAGTGTAGAAGATATAATTACGTAGTGATGGCTGATAGGCAAGGAAATAATTAATATTCTCCTTGGTTGCTGTTTCTTTTCTTGCTGAATCATACAGTGTTTAGACATGGCCTCAGAACAGAAACAGTTCTGTTGAACTGGGAGAAAAGAGAGCAGTGGAGAGGCTAAATTAGGTTGTGTGCTCAGTCTGATCCTATGAGGGGCAAAAAGAGCTCAAAGCACCTTTATTTCGCAGCGGGGTAACTCAATACATAAGGGTGCAGAAAGACGTATCATCAGTATTCACCGACATACATTTCTATGTATGTTAATTTCAAAATGATTCGTAAATTGTTTCATGTGACCCTCGCAGCATACCAAGCTTCCGTGAATATTTCTGGAGTGATTTTGAGTCAATGACGTTACTGCTAATCCTCCTGGAGTTCTTATCCAAGTCAAACATGCCAAATGCCTCTCAGGTAAGAAAAATAAAATAATAGCAATATCAACAACCACCACCACCGCCAATACGAGCAATGTCGTATTGACTAATCTTTCTACACAGATGTTGTCATTCTGGACTATGTTGCTTTCAGTACTAATTGCTTCTAGGTGTGTTCCCTGCAATGTATTCCAATATTAGATGAAAATTAAAAATAACAGGTCTTAATATTCAGCAATAATAGTATTTCAGAAAACCGAATCATTAGCAATTGTGAGTTAACCGAACTTCTGAGCTCAGAGAAGTCTCAGGTTTTCACAGCAACAAAATGCTACTGGAAGATTCCCTACACACATCTAATTTATGCCACTTTCACAAAGACTTAGAGACGTAGGCACTTTTCTAAGTGCGCTCGAAGCAACAGATCTTTTGCCTTGACGAACCCGAGTCCCAGCGTTCCCCCAGTGGAGCCGTACTTCTGAACCTCTGACTCTCTCTCTTCCACTTATTTTCTTCTCTCCTTCTCCTAGCCTCCTTTGTTTGGCTTTCTCCTAAGTGTTGCAGTGAGACTCTTGTTAGAAAAGAGAAAACTCGGTCCTGACTTGTAAGAGCCATGGCAGAATTCATTGCTGTCAGCTGAAGGAGAACTTATGGAGAAGATGGGATGCAGCTCTGCGACTCTGAAAATTTTCAGCAACAGATGAAAAGGGTTCTGCATTCTGTCTGAATTCTCTCTGTACAAACCTTTGTGTATTGTTATACGATCCTATTTTGCTGGAGTTTTCTCTTCGAAAACGAGCCCTGAAGTATAGAGCGACCAGAGAATCTCACGAACCTCAACCCTGAGTGCCAAAGCCATTCCCATATTGCTGGCAGGCGCAGTCTCCGGCATGGAAGCAAGTGTGTCTCCCACCCTCACCCCCTGGCATAACTGTGTGGAGCTCAGTCTTGGGCAGAGCCGCACCGTGGCTCCGTGGGTCGCAAACGCAGTCTTAGGCAGAGACTGCGGCACTGGGAAAATGAATACCAAGCAAACTGCTGAAGGAATCTGTGGTTTAATTAGCCAGGTCACAATTTTCTGAATTAAAGACTGGACTATTTCTTCATTTATAATAAGGTTCTAAGGTAATACTTAACTGGCAAAATAACTGAAGCTCTCCACCTAACTTGGAACTGGCAATTATCCTAACCAGAAAAGAAGGGCTTTTAGGATGTTTAAAGCAAAATAGTAGAAAATTAATTTACCTAGGATTCTCCTAGACCAATTAAAAGCTAAAGAAAAATAAAATAAAATAATTAAAATAAATAAATGCTGTGAGTTGAAATGGCCACTTAAAGAGAAAAACAGGTAAACTCTCAATGTGAGAAATATTTGTCTTCTCATGAACTGCAGAGCAATCACGTACCTTAAGGAAGGCCAAGATAGTATTTTAAAAATAGCTGTGTTCTCCCTATTATATCAGGTAGAATTTTTCTATTAACATAATTGTAAAATACAGAAAAGTAAGAAGTAAACATATTCATTCAACAAACGCTTTTGGAAGGGATGCCCTTGCCAGCCCCGGGCACCAGACACACGCTGTGCCATGGTGAAAAGGGGGGCCGGGGTCCTTTCTCACGACACTTCTACTCTGGAGCGTGAGACAGTCAAAAATCCGGTAAACAGATCGATAAAAAAGCTTCCCTTGGAATGTCTAAATAAAATGGGCCAAGAGTGAAATATGTACAAGGGAAGGGATTATGGATTCAGAAGAACATTTTTTTAGGTGAGGGAACAAATGCTTATTGTGTACTATATTCACCGTAAAGACATCAGCAGAACTTCCAAACGCCTGGGATCACAGGCGATAAGCAGCAAAGGACTCAGCCACCAGATGTGTCCAGGTTTAGATGCATCTGCAATTCCTTGTCCTCAGCTAATTCTCAAGGGTGCACAGAATCTTCTGAGGGCCTTGAGAAGAGCTTATAAAAATGACAGACCTGGGTGGTGGTAGGGGGTGTGGTGTGTAGAGGGACTGAGAAAAAAAAGGGAGAGGAGAAAACTCATGATCGTGGACAGCAGTGTGGTGACTGCCAGGGTGGGGCGGGGGTGGGGGAGGTGGAGGAGGGGAAAGGGGGATAAACGGTGACGGAAGGAGACTTGACCTGCGGTGGTGAACACACAATACAGTGTACAGACGATGTGTTGTGAAGCTGTGCACCTCAAATCTGTGTAATTCTGTTAACCAGCATCACCCCAATTAAGTTCAATAAAAAGGGAGAAAAAATGACAGGCCCAAATCACCAGTCAAGACAGGCTTTACTTGCTGGAAGTTCTGTACGTGCAGTAGGGATTCCCAGACGCAAGCCCAGCCAGTGCGGGAATAATATCAAACCATTTGTAATATGAAGAATAATTAATAATAACTCTCATCAAAACTCTGACTCTGTCTGGGCCTCCTCACCTTCCATGTCGCGCACTGCCTGGGGGTGCGTACGTTCTTCAATTCTCTCCCATCCCTCCATCCTAGCACCTCTGTCTTCCATTAGGTTTGAGTTCATTCAGTAAAGATCACGCATCACACGTTCCCTAGATGGTCCTTTTAAATTAAGTTTCAAGTAAAAATTATAATGTAATGAAAGAGTTAAGCTTTGAAATCAAACTGTCGTGGATTTGAGTCTCAGCTCCCTCACTGGCTTCTGACTTACAGACCTAGGTGGGGAGCAGGGGGGCGGGGCGGGTATTGGGGGTGGGGGCTGGGGAGACAGAAAGGTTAGTACATTAGCCCTGTACCTAGGGAGGCTTCTATAACGCCCTGTGCAGGCCAGTGCTCAGTAAATGTCTTCATATTATATTCTCTCCTATCTCAATTTCCTCTGTATATTTAACAAGATCTAATCCTCTTCTACATTTTTCTTTCCTCTTAGAACTGTGCACCTGGCAGATGTTTAACAGCTCCAGATAGCCAGGGAATGAAATGATGTTGGTACATAATTTGGTTGTAAAGTTTATATATAAAGTGCTTTGGGCTGAGAGAAATAGCGCAAATAAAGACTGTAAGCGAATATAAAACATGAAATATCTTTCTCACGAACCTATCCATTCTCCTTAGGTTTATCTCTCTCAAACTAGGGATTCCTCTGTTTTTCTCCCCCTTCCGCTACGAGGCAGACACACCAACACAACATGCAGCAGTCTGAAACAAGGTGGCTCTTATTTTATTTAGGGCTTCCGACATTAGGCACAAAATGCCCAAGTAGCTTCATACCAAAGATTGGCCTTAATCGCCTACTGCGGAGAGCTCGGTTGTTACAGGCTGGTAAGTGGGTCTGTGGCCGCAAAGAACTATGCCCAAAGTATGGTCCACGCTGGTAGCTATGAGGCTCTGTTATTTCATGGTTTTGTCAAGGATGGCATATAATTTCCACAAAGATCTTGTTTCTGAGAGGAACTCTCTTCCTCTGGAGCTTTGCTACATGACATGTCACAGTGCTTTCCAGTGGGCCTCTGCCCGTGGTGCAAAAACTGTTGACACGAAACAGGTACCGACAAAAGGCACAGCTGCTAATGGGTACATTTAAATCAACGTCTATTCTTCCCACGCCATCAGGCAAAGCCCCTTGTGCTGCTCTAAAACAAACAGAGCTTAATTTTATTTCCTGCCTGGCTTTGTATCATTTTGACATGTCCTCAGTCAAACGCAACCCAGTCCTTCAATCAGGCCCTATTTTTCTGGAGATGGGAAAACAAGAGGAAGCTAAAGCAGTTATTGAAAACTCATAAGCAGCGGCATTAGCGTAATTACCTTGACTTTCCCTTTTTAATTTTTCTATCGACTGTCTCTTGTTAATATACAGCTATTGACGGAACTGGTAGAGTCTGGTGCTACTATGATAAGAACAGATGCCGGTGAGAAGAAAAATGTAATTAGGACCCAACATTCTGCTCTTCCTTTATGGAAGCAACCTGCGTGGCGCAGACTGCGGTTTGAGGCCTGGTGACAGCAGCAGCATCTACACAGCGCGAGCCTTTGTTAAATGCTTTGGCTGCTGGTTGTGCCTTTGCCACCAGGGGGCAGCTGGGAAGAAGAAAATCCGCCCCTTCTTTGTTCCCCTTTTGATGTGGAAACAGTTTCCCCTATTTTCAGCAGGCAATCAATTAGAACTCCCAGGTCAACGGCTCCAGAGGGATGAGCAGCCCGGGAGTGAAGGAGACACCCTTCCGGGCTGCACGCACTGCCTTTCAAACGCCATCGCAAGCAAAGTTTCAACTTGAAAATAACAGAGCCACGCTGGGTGAGCTGTCCCCATTATGCATGTATCATCGACAAACGCTTTCAGGAGTTCCTGATTCCTCTTTCAGGGAGAAGCCTGAAGTTTCCTTGCTGTAGAAAATGAAACTCATTTAAAAGAGAGTTATTTCTAAAGTGCTTTACATTTTTCAATTTCTCATATATCTAAGTTTTCTAGAACATTAATAATGCGCTGTAGGTTGAGAGTATTACATTACTATCAAGGTGTGCCTCACTATAAGCAAACAATTTAGTAACACTGTGGACAGTCATTCTTCTAGAAGCCAGGGAAGCCCTGGTAAACCAGGGTGTCATGTTGCAGTCTGTTTTGTCTTTTAAAGTAACTTGGAGAGAAAAATAAGTAAAGTAGGACCAATGAGCAACGCTAAAAGTAATCAGAAATACCTGTAAGG
>PVJD01018642.1:0-13840 GCA_004026545.1 Mormoops blainvillei | reverse complement strand
GAAATGGGGACAACTGTAACTGAGCAACAATTTAAAAAGACAACAATAAGCAATGTTTCCATTTTTAGGGAAATAGGGGCAAAGTTCAACGTGATTTCTCTCTGAATTCATTGCACTGTGGAAAGAAGAGGACTTCCATCATGTGTCTGACACGTTTGTGCTGTTGTTGACTACACTATGTGGATGCTAGTTGATTAGAGGAAAGTGCCTCACACAGAAATACATCAACCGTTGCTGTCTGTCACCCTTGCTCCCAGCATGCTTAGAGTCAGGTCCCAAACATTCTTCAGAAGCTCTGCTGAACAACAGCAGCTGTCAGGGGAGCAGGGGGAGCCCCCGCCTAGGCCAGTCTGACAGGTCGCGCACAGAGACCCTGCAGCCGCTTCTCCAGCAACCACCGCGCCCCCAACAACCACCGCCCCCCTGCTCCAGCGGCCCGGAATCACGGACTCTCTCTAGTCCTGTTTACTGAGGCTGGAAAGGACATGAGGGGTTCGTAGGGAATTAAGGGAACGTTATATCCAGAAACCCACCATATTTCTGCCCACCCCACAGTTGTGAAAATGAGGGGAAAAACAAAACAATGTAGTCATTATTTGCACCTTTCAACTAACTATGTTTCTCAGTTACAGGATATAACACAGTGTCCACCATACTGAAAAACAGCAACAATCTTATCAGAAGATGTGGCTCATTGAACACATTAATTTAAGAACTATTGCCTCAACTCTGAAAACATCAATTTCTTAATCTATAAGAAAGGAATAACAAAAATTATCATAAATACTACATAGGTTGGTATGGAAATAGCATGATTTGATAGAAAAGGGTGCCATGAACTCGGTATAATGCTATGAAACGAAAGAGATATTTTCATGATCATTTATTGATTTACATTATATAGCATATATTTCCAAAGAGTCAGGTTTCCTCATGGAGTCCTACCATTGTTTGCTCCTTTTTCTAATTACTGACAAATAGAAGGAACCAGCAGTTTAACTGTTAAGACAGTAAGATGATTTTACCTTTCACCTGCATTTTCTTCCTCCACAACCAGGGGTTTCCAGTCCTGAGTGATGGCTGCTGAGAACTGCACTGCGTTTACGGACTTTGTGCTCTTAGGACTTTCCGGCAAACGGGATGTGCAGCAGGGGCTCTTCATGCTCTTCCTGCTGGTCTATGGCATCACTGTGGTGGCCAATCCAGGGATGATCCTCCTGATAATTAAGGACCCCCGACTCCACACGCCCATGTATTATTTCCTGAGTAATCTGTCCTTCTGTGATATCTGCTATTCCTCCACTGTGTCTCCCAAGATGCTGGCCGATTTCCTATCTGAGCAAAAGAGGATTGCATATAACTTATGTGTGGTTCAGATTTTTTTTCGGTGACTTTACAGCTGTGGAATGTGTCATGCTGTCTGTCATGGCGTATGACCATTACGCGGTCATTTGTAACCCACTTCTGTACACAGTTACCATGTCCAGGAGAGTGTGCATCCAGCTCGTGGCCGCTGCCTACACAGCAGGGTTTATAGATATGGCAATCTTCACCTCTTGCACTTTTCCATTATTATTCTGCAATTCCAATATCATCAGTCACTTTTTCTGGGACATTCCCCCTTTACTTGCCCTCTCCTCCTTAGACACAACAATCAATGAGATACTGATGTTCACTTTCATTGGCTGTGTTGTGGGGTCCAGCGTCATCGCTGTCCTCCTCTCCTACAGCTACATCGTAACTACCATCCTGAGAATGAAATCGGCGAGGGAAGACGCACAGCTTTCTCTACCTGTGCCTCCCACTTAACCACTGTGGCTGTATTTTATGGGACACTCCTGTTCATGTACTTCCGACCCAGCTCCAGTTACTCCATGGACACGGACAAAGTGGCCTCTGTTTTCTACACAGTTGTCATCCCCTTGTTAAACCCACTGATCTATAGTTTCAGGAATAAGCATGTGAAAGATGCCCTGAAAAAAGCAATTGGTCCTAAATTATGTTCTGATTAATGCTATGTTTTCACCCAAAGTATTTATTTGAAGATCCTGAGAACTAAAGTTCAGGGGTTTGGGGTTTTTTTTATTGTTGTTCAGTTACAGTTGTCCCTCCTCTTTCCCAGTTGCTCTCCCCTACTCCATTCCCCCCAAGTCCCACAGTCAAATCCCCCCGTCAGTGTCCGTGCCCTTGAGTCCACTATTCGTGTTCCCTTGCTTATCCCTTCCCCTTCTTTACCCCTTTATCCCTCCCCCTGCGCTCACTATTTGCTCTTTATTTCCAAGTCTCTGCTTCTATTTTGCTCATTTGTTTGTTTTGTTAATTAGGTTCCACTTCTAAGTGAGATCATATGGTATTTGTCTTTCACCACCAGGCTTATTTCACTTAGCATAATGCTCTCCAGTTCCATCCATTGTGTCACGAAGGGTAGGAGCTCCTTCTTTCTTTCTGCTGCGTAGTATTCCATTGTGTAAATGCACCACGGTTTTGAAGTTCAGGCATTTCGACATACTTTAGTATTGACTCACCAGTGCCCTTTTTAGGTATTTTCCATTACTTATCATTGTGTCTAAATTAAATTTAGAAAGCAGTCATTATTTTTTTTCATGAGTTAAATAGTGTTTATTGGCTCTCCATTTTTATCATCAAAGCATGGGAGAGATTTACAATTACAAAATAGATATAAATAATATAAACCGTAGTGATCTAAAAAAATAAGATTTTTACAAAATAATCAATAAGTGGAGGGAAGTAATTAGGAATATAAATTTCCTCATATCTATGGTGGGCAATCAGTGGGGGTAAGTAAGATAAAATTTTAAGGAACAGTAGAAGAGAAGTTCTCAATTATCAAGTACGATACTGCAATAATTTTGTTCAATATTTAATTATTCCTTTAGAATAAATTCCTAAAAGTAAAATTGTTTGGTACAAGGATCTGTGTATTTTTAAGTCTTTGATACCATATAATGCCCATTACCTGAAAGTTCATCTACCTTACCTCTTATACAACTTTTAAAGCTTAATTTTAAAAATTCCCACTTGATATATGAAAAAAACCTGATATCTCACAGTTTTAAAATTACATTTATTTGTCTACAAGCAAGATCCAATATTTGCTTCATTTTTGACTTTTTCGTTGCTTCCTTTTGTGGTTGATTGATTTTCTTATTGAACTATAGTTCTCATATATAGTAAAGATATTAGTTGCACGTGTATGTGAAAGTGCAAACTTTTCTTCAGTTTGCATTTGATTTAAAAAATTTCAAGTAGTCAATCTTATCGCCTTTTTTTGTTTGTTTTTTCTTCTTTTTATTATTTTTGTTCAAGTACAGTTTTACCCACTTTCCCCCCTCCCCTCACATCCCCACCCGAAGGGTAATCAAGGAACATGTATAAAGGACACACAGACAAAGCCAAAAGGGGGTAGGATCGAGAGCAGTCATTATTTATCATAATCTGCTCCCCAGTTAAGGGAGACTAGTAATAGGTCTGCTTTTCAAAGAGGATTTTTCACCTCTCCCTTCTCTGTTCATGGGTATGGCCCAGTGAGACAGCACAGGCAGGGCAGCCCCTCCGCCCATGTCAGTTCAACTCATCTGCCCCAGGTTCCATTTATTTTTTTGAACAATAGGTATAATCAACTTGCTCATTCAGGGGGGTTTATGGGTTAAAATACGGTTTCCGTCTTATTGCTAAGTATTTGTACCACCCTATAAATAGTTCATCAGAACAAGTAGAAATAAATATAAGTAAAGAAGAACTAAAAAAAACCTCTGACCTGCCTTGGCTGGTGTAGCCCAGTGGCCTGAGTGTTGGTCTGCAAACCAAAGGGTGGCAGGTTTGATTCCCAGTCAGGGCACATACCTGGATTGTGGACCAGGTCCCCAGTAGAGGGCATGAGAGAGGCAGCCACACATTGATGTTTCTCTCCTTCTCTTCCTCCCTCCCCATCTGTCTAAAAATTAAAATCAATAAAATCTTTAAAAAAAAAAAAAACTCTGGCCTTAACTGAAAGTTTCTTAAATGCATGACACTTGCCTGTCTTGTTCACAAATATCTCTGTCTTGCTATTGTCAATGCTCTATTCCAGGATGTTATTCAAAACTATTTGTTGAATAAATGAATGAGTGTTCTCTGCAAAACTAATGCAATTTTTTTTAACACAGAGCCCCCTTTACTTTATTTTATTCTATTCTAATATGTTCATCTTTGACAAAATTCATAGGTGCTCCTTGTCTTTTGGTCTAAGCTGAATAAGTTTCAGGGACAGTGATCACATGATACAGAGAACTTCCTGGGTCCTCTATTTCTTATCATTCAGCCTCAAATTTATTAACAGATACCCAAAGGGTCAGGAGGCCTAGATTTATATTGCACCTCACAGTATTCACATCAGCCTACAGATTTCCCTTCTTGCCCTCACAGTGGAGAAAAGACATGACCCTACTGACAAATGTACAGAAACTCCATGAATGGAAGTTGGGCTTAATAACACCGGCACCTCCTCAAGGTCACCAGAAAAAATACTCCATCTTGATGTGTGCATAGCTCCTCACTAGTTAAAAATAAAATTTTAGAAATGAATTGCCCAACTGCTACAGTTTAAGTTGAAAAGGCATAATTATAAACAAAAATATGTGTTCAATGGAAAAATAAGAAGAAGTCGTAGTAATTCATTTGTAATGATTTACATTTGCTGTCTGTGCATTGTGTAATAAACCAGAATGATATTCAACACACAACTTTAACAGTGGTCATCTTGGAGTATGTTAACGCTATTCCAATAACTTAATTAATTGCTTATGTTGTTCTCCTTGCTGTCAATTAAAAATTAACCCAGCTATGAAAAAAAACACAATTTCAGATTTAATGAGTGCTCATTTTATTTTACATTATTGTCAAGAAAGGAAAAAGGAGACACTCTTTTCTGGTTCCAGGAGGATGCAGTATTGGGTAATAGAAAGTTTTTCATTTAGGTCCTCACCCCTGATTTTATCTATCCATTTAGTGTATAAAAAGGGCTGAATGTCATGTACTTCCAGGCTTGATAAGAATGAAATAATACATTAAAAACATGCAACTTTCAGCAGGTGACTTACCTTTGATTGCTGATTGGATAGAATTTTAAGACAAAAATATTTTATTACTCTTAACTCTTTTCTTTTATAATACCAAATAATTTCTTTGTTGTTCATAGATTGGTTAACATATCAGGACCTCCCAATCATTGTCCAAATCCCTTCTGCCCTCAATTATTTTATTAAAAACATACTGAATATATTCATATCTGTTATGTTGTATAAAATTAAATTTGTTGGTCATTAATTGCATATACATTTAGGAGAAAAAAATCCCATACTTTTTCCTTTATCTTTTTCTTTAAAAATACTGAAATAATAGCTTTTACACACAGGAAAGCAGAATTTTTGTTTTTGTTTGTGTCTTATTTTCATTTTAAGGAAATGATCAAGATGGGAGACAGGTTAAGATAAGAACTGGACTTTGAAGTGAGACACACCTGAATTCAAATCTGTTCAAATCCTTTCCTTGTTAGCTGTGTAACCTTAGATTACTTAATCATTTTGAGCCTCGGTTTCCTCATCTCTTTATCCCAGGCTTAATATAACCCTTATACATTCAAACATTTATGATTATTAAAGAGAGTTTCTAAGATCTTACAGAGCCAGCTAACCCCCTGTCAGGAGCTGCAGCCCTGGTGCTGAAAGAAGAGATGGCTTCCTTCCCGGCCTCATGTCAATAAGTGAAGTCTCCAAGACCCACCTTCCTCTGTGTGAGAGCCCGCTCACCCCACTGTCGGATTCCTGTGTGCATACTAGCTAGCCTCAGGTGGTTTGGGGCTCTCTGCCATCCGCCTTAGAACTTGTCTTTCCTCACCCTGCCTTTACTCTTAGAGCGGAGTAGAAGTTTTTTTCATGGCTACTCATGCTGGCCACACCATTCCCATGTCCAGGCCAAATCTCTGAACCCACTCTACTAATCTAAGTTACAGACCCCACACTGCCAAGAAATAAGTTCAGATCATCAATCCCAGAGTACCTCATTTCATGATATTTTGTTTGTCCCTATCCCAAGGACTGTGGCTGTAATGGCACGATTAGCTATGAAGGAACAAATATTTATCCATTATGATGAACTCACTCACTCTGGACATTTTCTACTCAGTATTTAGAAAAAAGTACTTGGTTCTCACCATTCTCAGGCTGCCATTCCATTCTCTATTGAAAGTCCACTTTGGCCAGAGCCCTACCTCACCACGGGTCTACATAGACAAGTCCCGTTTTGGAAAGATAGCTTCCATTACAGTAAAGGGTACTTTAATCTAGATTATAACCTAACATACATATTCACAATCAGAAGGCTTTCCTCAGTAGTCTATCCTTTCTCCCTCTACTCAAACTCACCTAAGGTGTCCAAGGTCTTTCCAGAAAGTATCCAGCCATATACTATGAAAAATAGAGACATTTATTGAAGAAGATATGAGATACAAGAAACGTTGTACATAGGACAATGATGCCTCAGTCCCCTTCAAAGTAGGCCCCTTGAGACCTCTCACAGTTCTCCCAGTTGCCATCAGCTGCCCTAACATATTTTCCTGAATCTCATCAAAGGTCTGAAATTTCTTCCCTTTCAAAGATGATTTTAGTTTTTGGAAAAGCCAGAAGTCACAGGGCACCAAATCTGGGCTATAGGGATCTGAGTTGCCTGGGTGATTGGACGTTTAGTCAAAAAACTCTGCCTGAGACATGATGCACAAGGGGGGCCCTTTGTCATGGTGAAGTTGCCAGTCACCTGTTGCCCACAGCTGTGGCCTTCTGAATCACCCCAACAGTTTCCACAAAGGAATGTTCAAGATTAATGCAAAAGTTGATGCAGATTTGTTACTCTACTCGCTCAGTCATTTTGAATGTGACGGCCACACAGTGCACATGCTCACTCAATGGCATCTACCACCCCAATAGACTAGTTCAGGGAAGTGATCATTATTTACACACGTGCATTCCAGTCAACTCTCCTTGGCTGACAGGTTACACAGATACAGTGCAATCTGTGCTCCTTACATCAACAATGGCTGGACTATTTCTGGACACACTTTATATACTCTCTTTAAACTTATCAGTCCTACTTAACGGGCCTTCAATTCCACATTTTTCCTATACTTTATAAAAGTGAATATTCAACTTTATTAATTGTCAGGATTATAAAATACAAGTATTCACATTAAAATTATTAGTAATAACAAAAGAGAAAACAACTCAACTGCCTACTACGCACATTAAAGTAGATAAGTAAATAATGACATAGTTGTATAAAAGAATGCTATACAACAGTGGGAATCAGTGTTTTGCAACTGAATGCAACAATGTGGCCACGTGTATAACTGACTACAGCAGCACACACTTTAGGTGTCTGCTGGTGTGCTCTTCAAAACAGCATAATACTAATCTACTGTGATAATAACCAAGAATGCAATTACTCCTTTGGGTGACAAGACTAGTGACTTAAGCGGATGCCCTCATGCTGTGACGGGTGTGACTCGACTGGGTGTTGTCCCGCAAAGTGAAAGGTCACCAGTTTGATTCCCAATCATGACACATGCTTGGGTCCCCAGTTGGGGTACATACAAGAGGCAACCAATTGATGTTTCCCTCTCACATCGATGTTTCTTCCCCTTTTTTTCTTCCTCCCTCCTCCTCTCTCTAAAATTAAATAAATAAAATATCTTTTATCCTGCTACTTGAGAACATCCTTCATTTTTAAAAAGGGCATCTGCAAGTAGAAGGTTTTGGTGATTCTGGTAGTGTTGTGTTTGTTGGTCTGGTCCTGGTTACAAGGGTATTTATTTTTTAATTTACTTACCCATGTACTTATCATTTAAGTATTCTCATGTATAATCTAGATTGTAACCTAACATACATTTTCATGATCAGAAGTCTTTCCTCAGTACTCTATTTTCTCCCTCTGCTCAAACTTGCCTGAGGTGTCCAAGGTCTGCCCAGAAGGTATCCAGCCACGTAATCTTACATATCAGAAAGGTTTTCAAAACAGCAAGTCTATGTATGCACCATTAGATTCTAAGAAACTCCAGAAACTTATTATTGTAAAATGCTTATTTCCAGTGCTGTCCGGTCTACAGTCAAGGTCAGTATATCCTTGTAAAATGATGAAGCACCTTTTATAGGATAGTTCTGTGAAAATATATCTCTTTGGTTCTAAATGATTGCTGGGTTTTTTTTTAAACAAAGACATCTTATTCAAACAGTGGACCCTTCTAACACTGTTTCCAGGAACAAGGAGCCTAGTGAGCCTGGCTTCCTCTGGTGCCGTTACCAAGCACTGAACTTAGTCAAGGTGGCCAGTCTCAGGGCCATGAACTATTTTCTGAAGGAAAGAGTTTATAAGTAGACAGTTGCCTACATGGTATCATGTTTAGAGGCACAAGTGATTGACAGAATGTTCCGTAAACACAGACTCCTTTCCATGTTTTTATCTGTGACATCTTAAATTCTACCTTAAGTCTTCCCCACTGCCTTTGCTTTAAAAAAAAATCCCTATTACATACAACTTCCTTTGGGAAGGAATTCAGATCACCCCGTTGTCAGCAATACACTGCTACCTATGCTCCAAATGTAATGGGGAGTGGGAGTTAGACTACATGTCTGGAGGGGTTTCCATGTTTTTCATGTTAAAACTTAGATCCTGTCTAAAGGGGGTATAGACTGAAGAAACTGGCAAGTCTGCAGATAGGGAAAACCTGAGGGAAAAATAAGTATGGAAGGGAATCAGAAAAAGGTGACCAAGGACAACTTCCTCCTCCACCAAATATACACCGGAGAAGCAGAGAATATTAGTAAAATTCTTGGGTCACAGATGTAGTAGCACTTTCTTGCATTTACCTGGTGGAAAACTACTCAGTTAGTTTGAGATTTACCTCAACAATATGTTCCGAAGGAGTACATTGAGCATTTTGGTATTGGAACCATCATACAAAGTGCAATACATTATGAAAATGTATTAAAACTAACCACTTAAATCACTTTTCCAAAAATTAAAAATATATTCATTTTATTGAATTTTGCCTGAAGAATGTTCTACTTCTATAGAAAGCAGGAAAACTCCATAACAACAACAGCAAAAAAAAGAAAAAACAAGTAAGGATAACCAACACCAAACCTATGTTCACTCCAGGTAGGGTCTCAGAAGAAACATGAAACTTCCTGAAATATTATAATGCACAAATTCTACCTACCTTATTTATGCAAATTTTGCATTGATGGGTTTTGTGCAATTAAATTAACTGCATTAAGACTCAAAATGTAGAGCTAAGACACATGATTTTCCTACCTTTTTTGGAACATGAATCAACTGTGGATGTTTAAATATACATAATAACCTACATTTTGTAAGTGTCCAGCAATGATTCACTCATGTGATAAAATATTGCTCAATAAATGGGCAGTATAAACATTATCTCCCCAAAATGCCAGGTTACACACATCAAGGGACACCGATTTCTTTATTTCCTGTTGTTCCTGGAATGGTGAAAACAACTGCTTTCCACATTATTCTTCTTCACACCAACATTAATTATATTCAATTACCCAGTGATTAGAAATAAAACAGATAACCTCCCGGTTTGGAACCCACCCTATTTGCTGTCTTCTTCCCTCAGTCAGTGCTGGGATATTGCCTTGGTTTAGATGTGGGACTTGAAAGACCTCGGTCCTCTCAGAAATCTAGGGGTCTAGGGTCATTAATTTTGTGCATTTTCAAATGTCACTTTAATGTAAACACACAATAACATTCTATGACAGTATTTAATTGTTATCTATTAGGAAAAATTTATTTCATTGCACTGTATTCAGGAACCTATTTTGAGCAATTTTTTATATTTTTATTACTTATTTTCCTTTTTATTGAGTTTATTGGGGTGACACTGGTTAATGAAATTATGCAGAGTTCAGGTTCACAACGCATCATCTGTACACTGTGTTGCGTGGTTGCCACCTGAAGCCAAGTCTCCGTCCCTCACCGTTTATCCTCCATATACCCTCTCCTACCTCCTGCCATCCTTCCTCCCCTTGTCAATCATCACACTGTTGTCCCCATGAGTTTTTCTTTCTTCTTCTTCTTCTTCTTTTTTTTTTTTTTTTTTTTTTTACTCAATCCCTCCACACCCCTATGCAGTCCCCACCCCAAGCTGTCAACCTGGTCTCTGTCTATGAGCCTGTCACTGTATTGCTTGCTAGTTCATTTTGTTCATTAGATTCTGCATATGAATGAAATCATATGGTACTTGTCTTTCTGAGTGGCTTATTTCACTTGGCGTAATGCTCTCCAGGATCATTCACTTGGCGTAATGTTCTTGCAAATGGTAAGATTTCCATCTTTCTTATGGCCATGTAAAATTCCGTAGGGTAAATGTATCACTACTTTTTCTATCCACTCATCACCTCATGGGCACGGCAGCTGCTTCCACATCTTGGCAATTGTATAAATAATGTTACGTTGAACAAGGGGGTACACAAATTCTTTCAAATTAGTGTTTTGGGTTTTTTTGGATAAATTCCCAGAAGCGCATTTGCTGGGTTATAAATTTTTAATTTTTTTAATTAAAAAAATTTTTAATTTTTTGAGTTACTTCCATACTGCTTTCCACCCTGGCTGCACCAATCCGCATTCCCACCAATAGTGCACGATGATTCCTTCTTCTCCATACCAAAGAAATACAAAGGGTTGCTAGAAAATATTACAAACTATGTGGTGACAAATTGGACAATCAGGATGAAATGGATAAATTCCTAGAAACATACAATCTTCCAAAACTGAATTAGAAAGAATCAGAGAATCTGAATAGACAGATTAAAACTAGAGAAATTGAAGTAGTAATCAATAAACTCCCAATAAACAAAAGTCCTGGACCAGATGGTTTCACACATGAATTTTACCAAGCATTCAAAGAACACCTATTTCGAGTAACTTTTATGAATCTAATGAAAATGTCTAAAATACTTTAGTTTACTTATTACCTCTAGGTTTCAATTTCTGTATCATATAATGAGTTTATTGGAAACAATTTCAGGATGTATGTATCACAAAATATATGATAAAATATGGTGATTATTACATAATATAAAACATCTCACTCTGGTAAAAAAGCCAAAATTGACTTTATTTACAGTCAAATTTATATGCTCTTAAAGGCCATTTTTTACAATTCATTTTAAAGAAAAACCTACCTATGATAAATTATGTATGTACAAATTAACTCATATTAAAATTTTATGGTATGAAGATTCTATATTAACCTACAGACCATTAGCAAAGAATGAATAAATTAATGTAGAAAAGGCTGTACTAACATTATTCATAACTATTTAGATATAAGCTATATTTATCTGATATGATTTTTGTTTAAAAATTTAAAATCCCATAATAGACAACAAAATTTAGTTTCTCCTAAGACTATGATTATAGTCAGATTTTTCTGTATTTACAAAAATACTTATTTTGTGAACCTGTTTAATGTGATAGTGTTTGTATATGTGTGTCTTTGTGTGTAACTCGAGTGGTTATTTGTTTCATAAATTATGGGTTTAAAACAAAATGCCTGTATAAAAACTGGTGAACTGGAAATAGAGAATGCTCGCTGTAGTCATTTTACTATTGCCAAGCAAAATATTAGGCAATAAGGTAGAAAGGGACAAAAGTAACATTTTTAAAAGGTCCATGTTTCTTTCTCAATCACCCACCCTGCAGGGAATAACAGAGGATAAAACATCTTATTATATCTGTCACTTATTCCTGAGAGACCAGCACCCAGGTCCAAGCACAGCCACAGTGACATAAACCAGGCCATTGAGGAGACAGTGCTAAACTCTCTGCAGACAGACCGCAGGACACAAGCAGTCAGTACTCTGGAACAGGTACAGTTATTTATTGTTGTTTTCTAATTTCTATTTCAGATTTCTCTAGTTTTTTTATCTTCATTTGACAGAGAATATGTTATAAAACCAATGGATAGTATGAAATATTATACAAACTTTTAGTACTTTGATCAATCTCATAATTTTAAAGACATTCATAAATGACAAGGATGACAATAAAATATAAGTATTGATTATGAAGGTGGTTAGACATTTTTTGGTTTTTAATCTCTTATGTGTAATTTTACATATTTTAAAAATATTTTCATTTCGAAATGAAGTGTTTTTTTTTAAGTTTCTACAAGCTCAAATAATTAGATCAGTTCAGGCCAGTTTTGTTTTTGTTTTGGTTTTTTTTTGTTTTTTGTTTTTTTTTGAAGACCTGCATATGGACTGCTACATCATTATTCAGATGTAATTCTTTGTTCTACATTCTACTCCATTTTCCTTATACTCCTGCAGAAAAGAGGAGGCCATGTATTATATTACCCATGATATACTTGGCTTGTGTACAATATAACAGTAGAACATAGAATTTAATTGGACTTCCAAGGACCAAAAGAAGGTAGATTTCAGAGTTGCTCAAGAGAAAGGGGATCAAAAGCACAATAGAGCAACATTACAATTTCTCAGGGATTGGGATGGGGCACAGTTCAGATGTAAATCCCTCTGACATTATGGGACTGTGGCCACATGAAGACATTTACCTCATATCTTGCACATTTGATCTATTGGCTAATAGATAAATTGGACTCTAGCAGATTAGAGTAGAAGGTCTCACACAATAATCCTGTGCTACCAGGATGCCTGCTATCAGGTCCAAAATATCTCCCCTGAGCACAACTGTCAGAGGGAGCCTGGTGAACCCTCGCATATTCCAGTGTGTGCACTCAAACACATCATTCATGGAGACCCCTCCAACTTCTTCTCTAGTGAACCCTCCTTACTCTGGGAATCCTGGATCGCAGGCTATCTTTATCTCTTGTTTATTAAAACTGGACAGGATGAGAGGATAATGGGGAAGTGGGGACATGTTACAGCAAGAAAAAAGCCATAGATCTGCCTGCTTTACAATATCGGATAATGAGTGGGAAACAAAGAAATATATTCATCACCTGCATCTCTCACTTCACTATGCTTCTTTATTACAGAATATAACAACACTAATGCCGCATCAAGAGCAGAAACAACCTTGTAATAAGGTGTGGGTTACCTTGCCCAAATAATTGTGAGAACAACTTGCTTGACTCTGAGGACATCAATTTCTTAATCTATAAGAGGGAAAAATGCTACATTGGTTGGTATGGAGATAAAATGCTTGATTTGGATCAAAGGGCGCTATATGTTCTATATAGTGTGATACAAATGTAAGTATATTATCATTTTATCAATTCATATTAAATTGGAAATATTACTGAGTCAGTTTACTTAAGGAAGATGTACTTGGCTTATCTCTTTTTTTATTACTGACAAAGAGAAAAAAAACGGCAGTTTAACTGTTAAGACAGTAAGATGATTTTGCCTTTCACCTGCATTTTCTTCCTCCGCAACCAGGGGTTTCCAGACCTGAGTGATGGCTGCTGAGAACTGCACTGCGTTTACGGACTTTGTGCTCTTAGGACTTTCCGGCAAACGGGATGTGCAGCAGGGGCTCTTCATGCTCTTCCTGCTGGTCTATGGCATCACTGTGGTCGCTAATCTAGGGATGATCCTGCTGATAATTAAGGACCCCCGACTCCACACGCCCATGTATTATTTCCTGAGTAATCTGTCCTTCTGTGATATCTGCTATTCCTCCACTGTCTCTCCCAAGATGCTGGTTGATTTCCTATCTGAGCAAAAGAGGATTGCGTATAACTTATGTGTGGTTCAGATGTTTTTTTTTGGTGCCTTTG
>PVJD01018641.1:0-13833 GCA_004026545.1 Mormoops blainvillei | reverse complement strand
GGGGTAGGCCCCGGCATGATACGAGAGCTGCCCTGCATCCCAAGGGGAGCCTGGCTCTGCCAACCTGGGCCCCTGGGCCCCTGGGCCCCTGAGGACTGCTGCCAAGCAATGGCGACAGGGGTCTTGGATGCCCAGAGCCTCAGCTTCAACTCATCGGGGAAGGGCTGTCCTGGGCCTGAGCCCCTGGGAGGCAGGCAACGCCGTTGGGCAGTGGCCTGTGGACACCACAGCCCTCTAGGCAGGCATTCCGGGAGGCCGAGGCGAACCCTGTGCTTGGACCTGCCCACACCCCAGGCCCAGCTTTCCAGGGACCAGGACAGCCATGACCAGACTGCCTCTGCAGAATGGTGAAGGGTGGGGGCGCCCCTGGGGCTCTTCTGGCCCTGGGCACAGGGGGTGTGGCAGTCTCGGATGCACTGCACGTGCTGGGCACGGAAGCCCCAGAAGTGGAGGTGGCCTGGCCCTGTCCCGGGGGCTGAGATGGCCAGGCCGGGTGCTGGCACAGGAAAGGGGCCCACACTGCCCTCTCTCAGCTTGAAACCTGGAGCAAGCCTGCGGGGCAGAGGGTGGCGGGGGAGGTGGGGGCCGCCGGCATCCGCGGCGTTCTCGAGAAGCCTGCGTCGTGTGTGGGGGTGCACGCTGTCTAGCCACTGTCCTGTGAGCTGGGGCGGGCGGCGCCTCCCAGAGGGACGTTGTGTCCTGGGGCCCCACCGGCAGAGGCCACGGGGTCCAACGGGGGTCGCCTCTGGGGGCCCAGGCAGAGCCAAGGACGGTAGGTGGGGGCCCCTTCCCTCCAGCAGGACCCCCAGGATGGGAATTGGGAGGGAAGGCACCGCGTGAATGGCTGGGCCTACCCCGGTGGGTGGGGCAGTGGGGTCAAGAGCCGTGCCAGGGCCGACGTGACCAGTGACGCCACGTCAGGAGCTGGGCCTGGTAACCCAGTTCGTGGCGCTTCCTACTCCCACTGTCGCCCCCTCTACTTTCGGTTTCCCCCTGGCGCCAGGTCAGGAGCTGGGTCCCCCTCCAGGGGTCCCATCCCCGTGTACCCTGCCTGGCCTATCTGTGTGGGGGCCCGGGCACCGGCAGCCCATGCGAGCTGACCTGTGTCCCCCCCGCCGGCTGCGAAGGTCTTGAGTGAACTCAGAAGAGGCCAGCTCCCCTGTCTCCAAGGGCTGCCTGGGCCAAGGCACTCGAGGAGGGCCACTGCCGCCTGGGGACCCCACGGGGGAGGCGGGGTAAGACTGGAAAGAGCACAGGTCTGGGCGGAGCGGGCGGCTCGACCTCATGAGTGATCAGGAAATGCAGAAGCTGCCTCAATGGGCTACGAAGACAAGGGAAGCAGCACGGCGGGGAGCAGGGGGCAGCGGCGCCCCCCCGGCCCCCGAGCCTGTCGGTGACATGTCGCCGGGGCCGGAGACCTGGATGTGGGCAGAAACGAGGTTGGGCCCGAGGGGACGGGTGAGGAAAGATGGGGACGGCCTGGAGTGTCCAGGAGAGTGCCCTGCGTCCAGCCAGGACGGCGACCCCGGGGGCTGGGCCTCACCAGGGTGTGACGGGTGAGCACAGAGGACCGGCAGGCGACCGGGGGCTGGACGTGCAGAGGTCGCTGTCACCGCATGCAGTCTGTGTGAGGAGTTTGTGGTAAAAACAAACAAACGTGTGTCTTAAAAGGCAGAGCGGCCGTGCTGAGGGGCAGGTGGGTGTGACCACCCCTCGCCTGCCGTCGGAGGCTTCGCTGGGCTGCGCGCTGCTCTCGCCTGGGTCGCAGGCTGATGTCTCGTGTACCGAGGACCTGGCAGAGCCGTGCAGACGAGCGCGCTGGGGGTGCTGGCTGAGGCAGTGGGGCCGCCAAGAGAGGCCGCCTTGGGCAGGGGGTGGGACCTGTGGGGGCCATTGAAGCCCAGGTGGTGCCCAGGGCCAGCAGGCGCAGGGACACAGAGGCAGCTGGAGCCCGGGGGCAGGCATGGCGGGGCTTCCCGCTGGCCCAGCCACCCAGCCGCAGGCTGTGGCTGTCACAGGTCCCCGGCTCACCTGCCCAGTCTGGCAGGTCCCGTCCCTGAGGCCCAGGGCGGAAGCAGCCCCCTGCTGAGTCAGGGCCACCTCACGGGGTCCATCCCCCCACAGCCTAGACACTCCTCCGGGAGCCCCCGAAGGTGGGCTGGGACACGGGGTGACGTGAGGAAAGAGCAGGCCACTGTGTGTGGCCAAGAAGCGCAGCGTGTGCTTCGGCGTAGGAAGACGCAGGGGCCGCCCCTGCCAGACCTTGTCCTCTCACGTAACACCCAACGGGAGAAGCCAGGAGAGGACCCCAGGCCCGGCGGGGAGCCCGCAGAGCCCCAGCCAGCCCCTCAGGCCGGGCCACGGGCGCCCTGGGGCTGGCAGAGTGGAGACGGTTCACTGCCATGCTGGCCGCTGCCGGCCTCCCGGCTGCTGTCTCAGAACACCAGGGCCGCTGGGGCTGCGCAGGCACAAGGCTCTGGCCCCTTGCGCGTGCCTCTGGGGGCCGGGGCAGACCCTTGGTGGGGGGCCCGTGGACTTGAGAGGAAACTGAAAGTAGAGGGGGTGACAGTGGGAGCAGGAAGTGCCACGAACTGGGTCACAAGGTCCAGGAAGTCCCCGAGAAGACACCTGAAGCCACGTGTCCCAAGGTCGGGACAAGCTGAGGAGTGCTGGTCAGGGAGTGGGTGGTGGGGCAGCCCCTGGGCATTGGTGTCGGGCATTCTGGGGATGGGGCCCGCCCTCAGGCCACCCCGGCACCTGGCCACTCCGGCCTGCGACTGCTGCTGGGAGGGACAGTTCTCTCCGTGTGGCCCCTGTCCGGTCCCCTATAGGTCCAACCGGGCTGTTGGGCCCTGACGGTCAGGGACGGGGCCCGGGACTGGACACGAGCACCTGCTGGGCCCTCCACAGGCTGGGCCCGCAAGGTCGCTGCAAAAGGTCTCAGGGGCGGGGAGGCGTTTTCTGTGGGACTACCGCTTCCTCCGGCTTTTGCAGAAGTGGTTTCTAGAGATTCCGCCCACCAGGCTTCTGTCTGCTCTGGACGAAAGTGGGCAGGGCGGCCACGCAAGGAGGGCTCACCCTTCAGCCTGTAGAACATTTGAGAGTTGGAGAGAAGGCAGCGGTTCCCTGGGGGGCAGCTGGGACCCAGAGCATCGGGACAGCTCCCAGGTGGGTAGTTCATCCCCTGGGGACCCCAGCCCCCTTGGCCATGCTCCTTCCCTCACCCCAGGGCCCGCTGGGTCTCCGTTTTGTGGGAGGGGGGTGGCTGCTGAGCCTCAGACCGTCATCTCCCTAGAGGGCAGAGTCCGGCAGGTGGCCCTCAGCCACAGCCTCCGGGGCGGCCCATACCTCTGACCTGCGGCAGACTGGGTGGGACCTGAGACCCAGGTGCAGGATTGGCCAGGTCCTGTGCCCCTGCAGGCCTGTGGGGCACATGTCAGTCTCAGAAGGTGAACATCACTCGGTAATGACATTTCTGGATTCTTTTTTGCCTCAGCGACTCAATACTGCATGCATTTCCAGGTCTTACTTAGAACATATAAGGGAACTTCCTGTAGTTTCAGTAGACATCTTGGCTTCCTGTTGTTTCCAGCTGGTAGAAACACCCTTGAAAAAGGTGGGCCGGGGGTGGTCTGGAGGACGGCCAGGGCGGCCTGTGGTGAAGCCGGCACCGGGCAGCGGGGCTGGGATTAGAGCCAGCGGTCACCCCTCCTGGCCCAACCCCCGTGGCTCCGGCTGCACGACCAAGAAGCACGGGGGCCTGCCCCGCAGGGCAGAGCCGGGCAGAGCCGGGCAGAGCCGGGCAGCGACTCCTGGGGTCTGGGTCCTGGTGTCTGCACCGCGGGAGGGCGACTCTCAAGTGCTGCCCTCCCTCAGCTCCTCCCTGGTTGGTCGGCACGGAGCCTGTCTGAAGGGCGTCTATGGTTAGGGAAGGAGGCCTGGGGAAGGAGGGGCGGGGGGTCATGGGTGCTCTCCTGGGGATCTGGGCCCCTTTGTCAGGGGCCGAGCTGGGACGCGCTTCCAGCTCGCGTGAGCTGTACCTCTTGGGTAGCGGAAGGGTTTCGGAAACACACCGCCACATTGTGCTGGTTCACGCCACGCAGTGAAGGTGTCACTTCCTCACACTGTTGCCCACACCAAAAATTAAAGTTCTTTCTTTTTGCCGCGAGGGGCCAAAAAAAACTACCATTTGAAAATTTTGTTTGCATTTCTTTCATTGTGTGTGGGGCACTGTTTTTTTCGGTTTGTTTGTTTTAGGAGGAGCTAGGTTTGTTTTTTCTGTGAATGATCTGCTCACTGGTGTGGACACTTCTTGTTGTTGGCCTGTAAGAGCTCTTTACATATGAGGGGTGTGCCGCCAAGCCTGCGGGACAAATAAAGGACTTGGCTGGTAGCTCCTGCTTGCTAACCGGTTGTCTAAGGACTTTGCTTGTACTTTTAACCTGATTTCCCTGAAGCTAGTTCAACCTACTTTTTCTCCAGGTCATTTCAAACTCTGCGTGACCTTCTCAGCAGACCTGATAAGACGTGACGTGCACTGGGAAGCTGGTGTACAGCCGCCCTGCCCCTGGAACTGGCAAATATGCCAGGTGAGAGCCCCCCGCCTCCTGTGACTTTACACACGTAGGAGGGACTGTAACGATCTCTCCGCAGTGCACCTTGTCTCAGAAAGGGGATGATTATGTCAAAAAATGGGCAGTCAGAGGGGATTCACACCAACTCAGAAATGACGCAACTAGAGGCCCTCCATCAGGATGTTCGGAAAGTGCCCGTTCCTGGTCCTTGGGGAGAACTAGAAAATTCAGGGCCAGGGCGGAGGGGGTGGTCAGAGGCACCCACTGCTCGTCACAGGCCCCGTGCTGAGCCACAGGCTGCCACGACCCCACGGGAGCCTCCCGCCCCTTCTTCGGGGGACTGTCCGCTCCCACCCAGGAGGTCACAAGTGGGGGCTGCAGGCAGGCTCCCACCCACACACCCAGGGCTGGTCTCCTGGTTGGGTGCAGAGAAGGGACTTGGTGTGGGAAAGTGAAGACCGGGGGTCACGTGCCAGCCCTATGTGTCCCTGAGCAGGTATCATGGGACTGACCTGCACCACAAGTCCAGTGGCCACTGCAAAGGTGGGCAGTGCTGGTGGGGCAGTGGGGGCAGGGAGGAGCCCAGGTTGTCCCCAGAGGTGGACAGCCAGGCCTGCGTCTGGGTTTGGGATTGCTGCCCCCCAGGGTGTATGTCTGTCCAGTGGCTGGCGAGACAGTCAGCCCGGTGACAGAGACAGTGCCACATGGGGGCGGGGGGCGGGTGCCGGCGCGGGGGTGGGGGTGGAGAGGCTGGGAGGGCTGTACAAGTGGGCACAGATAGGGCAGAGACAGGCATCCTCTCTCTCGCCTGCCCTGGACTGTACAGCGACCGTGCATAGCAGAAGGCTCCGTCAGCAGTTAGAGAATAACTTTCTTTCCCATACAAACAACCCTTTTGGAAAGAGACCTAGGTGAGCTGCGGGCCTGGGCGGGGCACAACCCGCAGTCTCTGTCCGTGAAACGTCGGGCTGCAGGTCGAGGGTCTCGGCATCCCCTCGAGGAGAGCCCCACTTAGGTTGAGAAGCACCTGGGGCGTCTAGTGTGGAGCTACCACGAGTCTTAGCGTTTCTTAGAGCCTCCGGAAAGTCTCTTCCACCTGTCCTCACGCCGTCTCTGTCCCCCAGGAAACTGTACCACGCTGCCAGGGAGCTGCCTCATGCCGTACGAGGACAGCAGGGTGTACTTGGTGGTGGTCTACAGCGCTGTGTGTGTGCTGGGGCTGCCGGCCAACTGCCTGACGGCCAGGCTGACGCTGCGGCAGGCGCTGCAGGGCAGCGTGCTGGCCGTTTACCTGTTCTGCCTGGCGCTCTGCGAGCTGCTATACGCCAGCACCCTGCCACTGTGGGTCATCTACATCCAGAACAAGCACTGCTGGACCCTGGGACCCTGGGCCTGCAAGGTGACCGCCTACATCTTCTTCTGCAACCTCTACGTCAGCATCCTCTTCCTGTGCTGCATCTCCTGTGACCGTTTCGTGGCCGTGGCGTACGCACTGGAGAGCCGCGGCCACCGGCGCAGGAGGACCGCTGTCTTTGTGTCCGCTTCCGTCTTCCTCCTTGTCGGGCTGGCTCACTACCCGGTGTTCAAGATGGAGGAGGACAAGCACACCTGCTTCGAGACCTTGCCCATGGACGGCAGGGTCGCCGGCTACTTCTACTCGCGGTTCGCCGTGGGGTTTGCCCTCCCGCTGTCCATCATCGCCTTCACCAACCATCGCATCTTCAGGAGCATCAAGCGGAGCACAGGCCTGGGTGCCGCTCAGAAGGCCAGGGTGAGGCGCACGGTCATCGCGGTTGTGGTCATCTTCCTGGCCTGCTTCGCGCCCTACCACCTGGTGCTGCTGGCCAAAGCCGCTGCCTTCTCCTACTACCGGGGCGAAGAGGGCCCCGTGTGCGCGTTCGAAGTCAAGCTGTACACGGTCTCCATGCTCTTCCTGTGCCTGTCCACTGTGAACAGCGTGGCCGACCCCGTCATCTACGTGCTGGCAACAGACCACTCGCAGCAGGAGGTGTCCAGAATCTGTAGGAAATGGAAAAAGTCATCCACCAAGACAGAGGTCACCAAAATCACGTGGCCAAGGGACTCGGAGGAGGTGTGGTCACCCACATCGCTTGTAAGCAGCTGCCAGTTCCCCAGGCCTGTCAGGTCCCCTGGGTCACAGTCAGGTGCGTGGGCCTCGCTGGGCACCCTGGAGAGGCTGAGCGAGGAGCCCTGCTGAGCCCAGAGTCCTGCAGGGCAGGCCGGCCGGCCGGCACAGGAGCCCAAGGCCAGCTGCGTGGCTGTCCCGTCCACTGAACCCACCAGCCAGCATCCGTGGCTCTGAGCGCGAAGCTCCCTCTGCAAGACGCCACTGATTTCTTTGTTATTTTTTAAAAGATTATTTATTTATTTATTTTTTAGAGAAAGGGGGAGGGAGAAAGAGAGGGAGAGAAACACCGATCGGTTGCCCCTTGCACGCCCCCAACCAGAGACCTGACCTGCCACCCAGGCATGTGCCCCATGCAGGACTCAAACCGGTGACCCCTCAGTCCGCAGTGACGCCCAACCCTCTGAGTTACAGTGGCCAGGGCCATGCCACTGACTCCTTGTGCCTGCAGCCGTGCCGTCCGTGAGCCGTTCTTTGTGCCTCAGGCTTCTCCACAGGGCCCCACAGGGCAGGTGGCCACGTGCCCAGGCTCAGAAGCCCACACAGTGCGTGGCAGGCAGGAGAGCCTCTTCATCCGCGGCTTGTTCTGGCTGGTTCGCTCGGCTGTTAGCAAACAGCCGGGCCATTGGCAGAGGCCACGTGCCTGCCTGGTGCGGTGGCAGCTGGCACATGCCGCGCGCGGGGCAGGGGCCCGGTCAGCATCCACAATGATGACTTTATTTCAGCGCTTTTCTGTGGGCGTTGCTCGGCCGACTGCGACAGGACATTGTGGGCCATGCAAAGCAAGCACCTTCCCGCAGTGCCTGGTCACGGCAGGGCACCCAGGACCTAGGTGGGCAGGAGCCAGCCCTGGGGCCCTTGGCTGGGTGGGCCCTGTGCTGAGCAGGTCTGATGCCCAGGGTGGCTCTGGGCCCTCAGGGGAGCTGGGGGCGGGGTCACGTGACCTCCAGGGGGGGCTCCAGGTACGCACGTTGGCTGGAAACGGCTGTGGATTCCAGGAATGGGGGCAGCTGCCCACGAGGCTCCGAGGTGGTTGGAATGCGTTCACTCCGAGGCTTCCTGGATTCACTGTCAGGGGAGAGGCCGGCCAAGGGCTGGGACAGGGTGGATTAGGGCAAGCAGGTGGAGGCCCATCAGCCTCCAGCCCCTCACCAGATCTCAGACAGAATGCAGCACCAGGTTTGCCGTAGGCCGCATTGCCATGGGCTCCCTAGAAACCGCACTGGCTCTGTCCCTGACAAGTCTCTTCTGGGCCAGGCCACACTGCTGCCTCAGTTTCCCCATCTGCAACAGTGCCCAGTGGCACCTGCTCTACCGGGTCAGTGTCTGGGGCTGACACACTACCTATGCCTCAGGCGCCCCGACACGCTGGTAGCACAGAGAAGGGAACAGCCACCAGGGACAAGGTCCGGGCTCCCAGGCCCATTTCAGGGGTCTGTCTCCTGGAAAGCTGTGTGGGCCCACGTGCTCAGCTACCTTGTGGTTTCTGTAAGGCAGCCACTGATGGTCGGTCCTCACTGGGAGAGGCATTGAGAAGATACTTAGAAAAACATGTTTAGAAATAAAAACACAACAAATATGTGTCAGTGCCAACTTCCTCTTTAAGGGAAATTGTGTCCTTTGACCTTTTTGGGTAAGTATTTCCCTCCAGGACTGTCTTGGGGGCCAGGCCTGGGAGGGGGGCACATGCCCTGGGCTCTCACAGTGACAAACTGGGGCTCCTTGAACAACCTCGTGGGAAAGTGAAGACAGCGGGGGAACCACGTGCTATTTTGACAGTGGGTGATGTGTGTTTCCTGGGGCTGTTCTAAATAACGCCCACCACTGGGCGACTTTACAGTGGGTTGTTCTCTTGGTGTCCTGAGACAGGAAGCCCCAGATCAGGTGTGGTGGGGCTGGTTCCTCCTGGAGGCGGTGGGCAGGGGCGGGCGGGGGGAGGGGGTGCCCCCCTTCCCCGTGCCAGGCCACGCCCAGCTCTGGGGCTGCCAGCCGCCAAGTCCTCCTCCTCTGCGCCTCTGTCTCTTCCATTTACTTATTTGTTCATTTAAATTCAGTTGTCCGGGGCGACAGTGGTTACTAAGTTTCAAGCATACAGTTCTCTGAGGTGTCACCTGTGTACCCCATTGCATGCATACCACGCACACACTGCCCCCCCGCCACCGCTGCGGTTCATGTTGACCTTATTGTGACTGTCTTGCAGTCTCTGACCATAAACATTTGGCCTTTTCATCTGACTCATGTTGCTTATGGAAACTGGGTGGCCTACGTGGGAGATCTCCCCCCCCAATCCCTCACACTCACTGGTTCTCTCATGTCTTCACCGTTAATCCACTCCCTCCCTCCCTCCCTCACTCACTGGCTAGTTCACCCCCTCCTCCCTCTGACATCTGCCCCCTCCCCATGGTGACTGAAGGTGGGGAGCAGACAGGCACCGTGAGCTCCACCCTCCAAGTGGTAAGCTCCCTGCAGGGAGCCCAGGAGGGAGCCCTGAGAGCCCTCAGGTGGCCCCACCACGCAGTCCTACACTCCCGGCTCTTCCAACAGGTGTGCCCCGGGGCGAGGGGGGTCCTGGGGGACAGGATGGCCTGCAATTTGCTCACTGCCACCAGCTCCCTGGACAAGATATATGCCTGAGCAGGCCCCTCAGTGTTCCCCAAATCACGATGTGTGGACAGATGGTGGCACATGGGTGAGCCCTGTGCCAGCCGGGGGACCCACCCAGGCTCCTGTGACGTTTTCAGCACCCACACATGTCCACTTATTTAATAAGCTGCCAAGCAAACTAAGGGACCTCCACCAGGCACGCTCCAGCTTCCTACCTGTCATGTACACCTGCACACCTCGGGCGGGGCGGCCCCGGCCCGGCTCACGCCCCTCCTCACGGCGCTGCGGATGCGGACGCTGGTGGGAGTGCCTGGTCCTAGTGGGGAAGCAACTGGCTGCCCACGGGCCCAGGACAGCTGCCTGCGGACGGGCGAACTCAGCCCTCTGTGCGTCTGCTTCTTCTCCTGTGATTTGGGAACGGCCCCCGTTCCCCCCTGCAGGGCAGCAGGGGCACTAACGGAGACCATGCACATCCTGCGCCCAAGCCGAGCCGGACCCAGAGGGCCGCTCAGAAGGAAGTCAGACCTTCGTGTTGCTTCCTGGGTAGTCTTTTCCCGGATCGCGGGTCCACACGCGGAGACCGTGTGTCCCCGTGGCGGCCCCTAGAGGGCGCCGCACGGCCGGAGCACCCCGAGTGTCGGATGTGGCCGCCAGGGGGCAGCATTCCCGCCGGAGCGCCCACCCCGCCGGTGCGCAGCCGGACCCTCCCAGCGGCGACCCCTCCGTGAGCCCGCGGCCCCGGGCCGTGTCTGTGAAGAACCCTGAGCCCTGTGACACAGCCGGTCATGCCGCCGGTGACAGTGACACCAGCCAGAGCCTGGCCTCAGAGAGGGGTGGGCATCAGGGCTGGAGCGCGGGCGGAAGCGCGGGGAGGGATCCCGCACCCCGTTCCTGGGTGGGATGGGGAGCAGGGCGCAGGGGCAGCCCACCTACCTACACGGCATGGAGCTCGCACCTGCTACCTGCCACCCACCCACCCGCCACGCAGGTGCCCGTGAGTGTCCCACTGGAATAGCAGAACCGTAAATCCAGACACTGATAAATGGGCCACGAGGCTGGCGGGATGTAAGGTGGGGCCACTGCCGCGGAAAACAGTTCAGGGCTTCCCAGGTGACCCACCGTGGGGTCACCCCAGGACCCCACTCCTGGGATCCGCCCAAGAGAGGGGAAGAGCAAGCGCATGCTCTCGGCATCCCAGTGGGAGACCCTCGGCATGCCCACCCAGCCGTGAACACATCAACGGTGCGGACACCCCAGGACGTGCCGGAACCTCGAAAACGCCGAGCTGCGCGCGAAATCCCGGACGCAGAGGGCCCCGTTACTAGGACGCCGCCTCTGTTCTGTGTCCGGGGCGGGGGAGTCTATGGAGACCGAAAGTGATCAGCACTTGCCAGGGGATGGGCCTGGAGGGGCGATGGTGGGTGACAGCTAAGGGTACGGAGCTCTTTCCGGGGTGACAGAAGGTCCTGAACGTGCTGTGGCGGTGGCTGCGGGCCTCTGAGCCCCTGAAAACACGGCTTATGCGCTTCAAAGGGTGAGTCCTCCAGCCTGTGATTACATCTCAATGAAGCTGTTTTTTAAAAAAATAGGCACATCAGACCCCTCCCCCCAGATGCAGCCCAAAGCCCCTGCAGGGCCAGCCCATTGCCCTGTAGGGGGCACCGGGGTGTTTGCGGGTCGGGTCTCTGATGGACGGCCCTGCTGTAAGCTCTCCGGTGCCGGTCTTTTGGGTACGTGTGCAGGCACTTCTGCGGGCACGTCCCTGGGATCGGAATTGCTGAGTCACAAGCTGTGGGCGCCCCCCCCCCCCCCCCCCCAACCCCGGCCTCCAAGGCTCGTTCCAAAGCCGGGCTTTGCGGACCTTCTCCAAGGCTGTCTGGGCTCTTCTTCGCTCTTTGTCTTTCCACATACATTTCAGAATCGATTTGTCAGTCCCCATGAAAACAGGCTGCGGGTTTGATGGGGACGGCAGTGACTGTGAAGATAGGTTTGGAGAGAACGGACATCTCTGCGATGGGGCGCCTTCTGGTCTGAGGACCTGGAATATTCTCTTACGTAGAGAGTCATTCGTTTCTCTCCACACTGATTTGTACTTTTCCACGTTCAGGTCTTGCATGTTTGCTGTTAGATCTCTCCATGGGTACTGGCTGATGTTTTTGATGCTCTGCAAACAGGCAAACAGTATCATTAAATGCTTTTTTAAATATAAAAATGGTTTGTTACTTAGATGTAGAAATACAGCCCTGGCTGGTGTGGCTCAGTGGATTGAGTGCTGGCCTGCAAACCAAAAGGTCGTTGGTTTGATTCCAAGTCCGGGCATGTGCCTGGGTTGCGGGCCAGGTCCCTGGTTGGGGGCGTGCGAAAACCAGTTGATTAATGTATCCCTCCCTCCCCCTCTCTCTAAAAATAAACATATAAAGTCTTTTTTAAAAAAGAAAAAGAAATATAATTCATTTTTCTATATTAGCTGTTTATCTGATGGTTATGCTCAATTCTTTATTAATTAATCCCTTTATCTGGAGTTTTGCTATGTATTGAACCGTGTGCCCTTCAAATTCACGTGCTGAAGGCCGAGCCCCCAGTGTGGTGATCTTTGAGGCCAGGGCTTTTAGGAGGTGGTTAAGGTTAGATGAGGTCATAAAGGTGGGGTGCTGATCTGATGTGCCTTTATAAGAAGAGGAGGAGCCATCTGTCTCTCCCTGCGGGGTCTGCAAGCCTGGAGGACGGCTCTCAGCTGCAGCCCAGCCCCGTGGGCCTCTCAGTCATGGGCGGAACTGCGAGAAATGAATGCTTGTGGCCCGAGGGGCCCTCTGTGGTGTTCTGTTACGGTGCCCAAGCTGGTTGGGACAAGATTCCTGGGACTTCTACATCCGAAACCTTCTCTCTGGAAAGGATGACTTTAGTTCTTTTCGAGTCCTATGCCTGTTACTTGCGAGCCTCCCAGCCTGCGCCAGGCTGTGCCCGCAAGGCCTGGAGGGAGAGGGGGCGCAGGCGCACGTCGCTCTTGTTCTGATCACAGGACGAAGCCTTCGTGTTCACACCGTTTTCCTGTACACTTGCCCGTGTGAGTGACGTCTGAACTGGCAGAGTTTTTACAAGTTTATTTGAGCCAAAGCAATGAAAATTGCTGAGAAGCAAAATCACAGGGGGTTGAGAAAACGCTCCCGAGAATGGCATTTTGCATCTTATTTTATACATTAGACTCAAAGGAGGAGACACAAGGGGGAGAGGCTACATGAATCAATGGGTGACGGATGGAGGGGGTGGGAGAAAGCAAAGCGGGGAAATCTCTGGGATCAGATAAAAAGCAAAATGAAGAGACATGTACTTCCTTTACATTGGTGGGGACAGGCCACTTAACACAGCCCAGGGAGATGGTGGGGGTGGGGAGCAGGATGCCGGGGAGGGCTCTGGACGCTGGTGCAGGCAGGCGAGCCCTGAGGGTCTGGAAAAGGAGACCAGGCTGACATTTCAAAGGTATGTTATCTTAGATGCAAAAAGGCAACAGTCAGGCTCAGTTAAGGTAAAGACTGACCTTTGCCAAGGAAGCTGCTGGCCCAGGACGTGACTACCTGCCATGACCCGCCTGTAGTTCGGAAGTTTTCACGTCAGACCATTCTGTGTGGTTGCTTTTGGTCTCTGAGACTGTCCATGCGGGCCCATGCGGGCCTCCCTGAGCTTGTCATATTTGGTATGTGGCCAAATATGGCCAGTACATTCTAGTACTTCCTACAAAAGTTTTTTGTAAATACACTTTATTGAACTGAAGGGAGTTCCCTTGCTGTGTGGTAAAGAAGTGATCCCCACCCAAGGACAAGTCTGGTGCTGGTCTTGGGGTCCCAAGAGATGATCTTGAAATCCTTGGGGTATCCTGCCGGTCGGTGGTGTCTGTTTGCCAGGGCACAGGAGCCACACCACACAGTCTAAGATGTGCTTTGGTGGGGGCCAGACGGTCCAGGGTGGAAACCCTGTGCTTGGAGCCCGCCTGGACCTGCCCCGTGCGCCTCTTCCCCAGCTAACTTTAACCTCTGCCCTATCACGGTACTGAACCGTGGCTGTGTGTGTCTGTTTTCAGCAAGCTTTGTGAGCCCTTCTAGTGAGTTTTCTAAGCTGACTGTTTTTGGTGACCCCTCCACTTGCAAAGGGCTTCTGAAGTGAGGGCACCTTTGGGGAGTGGTCGCACTGCACCCGTGCGTTCCGTTTCCTAACTTTTATTACAAACGTGTGTTGAATTTTATCAGGTGAGTCTTCTCTACCTACTGAGATTTTCCATTTGTTGCTCCCTCATTTTATTATGATGATGAATTCCATTGGTTGGTTGAAATGGGAAACCAACTGCCCGTTCCTGGGATAAACCCAGCTTGGTGTGAGGTGTTCTCTTTTTTATATATCACTGGGTTTGATTTGCTAGGATTTTGTATGGAATTTTAAAGTCTGGTCGTGAGAGAGATGAGCCTGTAGTTTTTCTTTCCTGTCACTTTCCGAGGGGTTCTGCGGGCTCTTGAGAAC
>PVJD01018640.1:0-13842 GCA_004026545.1 Mormoops blainvillei | reverse complement strand
AGGAATCTAGAAGGCTCATGACTCTAAAGCGGATGGAGTCAGGGTTCTTGAATGGGTAGGTTCAAAAAAGGAGAGGATTCTGAAACTGAGGAATCTAAATGAACAGAATTCTAAGATGAATGGTGCTTGGAATATAGAACAGATAGGAAGAAGAATGAACTTCATTCTTAAATGGAAAACATTCTGAAAGGAATGATATGCAGGGTTTGAGAATGAACAGGATTCTAGAATGGTGAGTTTATAGAATGCAAGATCCTAGAAAGGATAGGACCCCAAATGGAAGGTGTTAAAAATCTGGGGTTGTATAGGATTCTAGAATGTGTCAAATTCTAACATGTACAGGCATGTGGGTTTCATTATTCCAGAATGTACAGCTTGTAAATTGATTGGCATCAAAGATATAGTAGCATGGATAGGATTAAGATGTGATAGGGTTTTTGCATCGACATGATTCCAAGTGTAATTCAGCTCAGGAAACTAGAATGCACAGCATTCTACAATGTTGAGAAGCCGGGAATTCAGGTTCCTAGAGTGGATAATTTCTAAATGGAATGCTGTCCACGATACTAGAATGGACAGAATTGTATCATGGGCAGCATTCTGGAATTCAGGATTCTAGAATGGGAAGGATTATTCGTGTGTTGATGTTGAGAATTCTAGGTCGGACAGTATTCTACCATGGGCAGGATTCTGAAATTCCACGTTCTGGAATAGGCAGGATTGTAAATGGGATGGTGTTCAGGGTTCTAGAATGGACATGATTTTAATATGGACATGAATCTAGAGTGGACAGAATTCTAAACGGGCAGTTGTTGAGAATTCTGCAGTGGACAGGGTTCCAGAAAGGATAAAATACTATAGTGCTGACTATTCTAGAATGGGCAGAGATTTAGAATATAATGGATTCTTGATGTACGCAATTCAAAATGGAATTGTTTTCTTGATTCTAGAATGAAGAGAATTCTAGCATCGATGGAAATCTAGTTTCAAGGTTCTAGGTTGCACAGGGTTCTAGGTTGAGTGGTCTTCAGGGCTCTACAACGGACTGGATTCTGTAATGGATGGAAGTCTAGAATTCAGGATTCCAGAATGGACAGGATTGTAAATGGGGTGATGTTCAGTATTCTAGAATGGAGTTGATTCTGTAATGGACAGGCTTCTTGATGGAGAGGATTCTAACTGGTTGACGTTCAAGGTTCAGGAATGGGAAGTGTTCTGTAATGGACTAAACTCTAGATTTCAAGATTCTAGATTTCAAAGTTTCTAGCTGAGATTATGTTCAGTATTCTAGAATTGACAGGTTTCTAGAATGGATGGATTCTCTAATGAACAAGGTTGTAAATGGAATGTTACTCTGGGCTGTACAAGGAACAGGTTTCTGGAATGGACAGAATCCTGGAATTCCGGATTCTATAAAGGACAGGAGTTTCAACTGGATGGTGTTCAGTGTTCTAGAATGGACAGAATCCTGGAGACAGTATTCAAAATGGACAGTATTGTAAATGACAGCTTTCTAAATGGACTTTGTTTATTTTTCTAGGAAGGAAAGAATCCTACAATTGAAAGAATCATAGAAATCAGGATTTTAGATTGAACATGATTCTGAATGGGATGGTGATCAGGTTTCTAGAATGTACAGGATTCTACAATGGACAGTATTGTAGAGTTCAGAGAATTCTCGAATTCAGGATTTTGTAGTGGACTGGGTTTTTAATGGGATGGTGCTGAAATTCTGGAAAGGAAAGGAATTCTAGAATTGACAGAATCCTCAAATTCAGGATTGTATCAGGGTCAGGATTCTAAATCAGATGCTGTCAAGTTTTTATAAAGGACATAATTTGAAATGGGGTGGTTTTCAGATTTCTAAAATGCAGAGGATACTACAGAGGACAATATCGGTCCATTATACAATTCTGTCTATAGAGAACCCAGAAAACTATTCCATTTAGAGTCCTGCCCATTCTATTACGCTAAATTACATAATAATGCTCATTCATGAGTCCTGTCTGTTCTAGAAGCCTGAATTCCTAAGCACTGTCCACACTAGTGTTCTTTCGATTCTGGAATCCTGAACACCTTCTGGTTTAGAATATGTCCACACTGCAAACCTGAATTCTAGGATTCTCTCCATAGCAGACTCCTTTGAATTCTAGAATCCTGAACACCGTTCCATAGAATCATGTCCATTCAAGAATCCTGTGTATTTTTTATCCTGTCCATTGTACACACGTGAACACTATTCCGGATAGAATCATGATCATTCTACGATAAAGAATTCCAGAACCCTGTCCATGAGAGAATTCTATCCACTCTAGAACCCAAACCGATTTTGAATCCTGAAAGCCATCGGATTTAGAATCCTGTGTTTCTAGAATCCTGATATCTAGAATCCCTCAATTCTAGAATCCTGTCCATTCAAGAGTTCTGAAATTCATATTTCTGCCCATGCTAGAATCCTGAACATCATCCCTTTTAGAATCCTCTCCATCTGGAAACCACTCCGTTCTTAAACCTTGCCCCTCCTAGAATTCCGCACACTTGCCAATTTAGAAGCCGGACCATTACAGAATCCTGTTCATTCTAAAATCCTGCCCGACCTAGAATCCTGAACATTCTATTTAGAACCCTTTCCATTGTAGAATGCTGATATCCACATGCATGCCCAATGTTCATCCCTGTCCGTTCTATATCTTGAACACCATCCCATTTAGAATCCCGTCCATTCTTGAATAACGAATTCTTGAATTCTGTCCAGTCTACAATCCTGTCTATTATAGAAACATGAACCCTATACCATTTAGAAACGTGACAAACCATATACCTGAAATACAGTACGTGGCCCATTATGGGATTCTTTCTATGTAGAATCTGGTAATCCATTCCATTCTAGAATCCTGTTCATTCTATGCTCTTCCATTCTAGAACCCTGAGTATTATTCCATGTATAGCCCTTTCCATTCTAGAATCAAAATTCCAGGATACTGCCAATGCTAGATCCCTACTCATTCTAGAATCCTGAATTCCCAAATGCTGTCAATGCTAGAGTACTATCCATTTTGTAACCAGGAACCCATTCTTATTTAGAAGACATGCACTACAAGGCTGAATCTAGGTTTCTCTCCACTGTAGGATTCTGTGCATTCTAGAATCCTGAACACTACTCCATTGGAAATCATGTACATTCAAGGATCCTTTCCCTTCATGATCCTCTCCATCTCAGAATCTTTAATACCATTCCAATTGGAATCGTGTCAATTCTTCAACAATGAATTCCAGAATACTGATCATGTGAGAATGCTTTCCCTCCTAGAAATCTTTCTACTCTAGAGTCCTTAGCACCATCCTATTTATAATCGTATCTTTTGAGAAACCTGAATTCTAGATCTGGCCATTCCAAAATCCTGTACATCCAAAAATCAAAATTTTAGATTTCTGTCAATTTTAGAATTCGGAACACTGTCCCATTTGGAACTCTGCCCATCTCGAATCCGGAACACCATTGCATTCAGAATTCTGTCCGCTCTACAACCCTGAATTCCAGAACTCATTCCATGCTCTAATTCTGTGCATTCTGGATTCACGAACACCATCACACTTAGAGTATGGTCCATTCTAGAACCCCGAACACCGATCCACTTAGAAGCATGTACATTCAATAATCCTGACCATTCCTGAGTTCTGTCTGTTCAAGAATTATAAGAGTCATCCCATTTAGGACTCTGCACATTCTGAACCCTGATGTCCAGAATTTTGTCGTCCTTTCTGGAATTTGATACATTCTAGTATCCTATCCTTAAGAATTCTGTGCATGAACTCATTTACAAGCCTGTTCATTCTAGATTGCTGAATTCCACAATTCAGTCGATCCTGGAATTCCCTCCATTTTAGAATCCTGAACAGCATAACATTTAGAATCCTAACCATTCTAGGAAGTTCTCCAGAGTCTCTCCATTCTAGACTCCTAACCATTCTAGAATCCTGAACATCATTCCATTTAGAATCCTTTACTTTCTAATATCCTGTCCATTCCATAAAACTGTCCACACTTAAACATTAAGTTGATCCCATGTAGAGTCCTGTGCGCTCTGTAATTTGGAATTATTGGCCTCTGTCTATTATACAATAGTGTCCACTATAGAATCCTGAATTCCAAAATCTTTCCCATGCAAGAATTCTATCCATTACAGGACACTGAACGCCATTCAACTTAGAGCCTATCCACTCTAGAAGCCTGAATTCAATGATTTTACCCATTGTAGAAAATGTGTGTTCTAGAACACTGAACACAATTTCATGTAGAATTGCATAAATTCAGCAATACTTTCCGTACTTCATCCTGTCCATTGAAGGATTCTAAGCAATATCCCATTTAGAATCATTTCCATTCTAGAATCCTGAACACCATCCCCTTTCAAATTGTGCATATTCAACAATCCTGTCCATTTTTCAAACTGTCTACTCTAGGAAAATGAACACCGTCACATTTAGAAAGGCGTCCGTTCCGTAATCCCGAATTATAACCTTCTTACTGTGATAGAATTCTGTGCTGGAATTTATTTAGAATAACAGTCAGCCTAGTATCTTCCCATTCTTGGATCCGGAACCACATTCCATTTAATATCCCACCCATTCAAGGAATCTGAGTTCCAGAATCCTGTCCATGCTAGAGTTCTATCCAATCTAGAACCTAGACAAAACCCCATTTAAAATCTATCAAATCTAAAAGGCTGGATTCTAGGATCGCTTCCATTGTAGAATCTATGCATTCTAGGGTCCCTAACACTATTCCATTTGGAACCGTGTCCGTTCAGGAACCCTGTCCATTCTTAATCTTGTCTTTTCCACAATCTTGAACAAGATTCCATGGAGAATTCTCCCCATTACAAGATAATGACTTCCAAAATCCTGCCCATGTTAGTATTCCATCTGTTGCAATATCCTGTCCATCACAAAATTATGAACACCATAATGCTTAGAATTCTGTCCTTGCAAGGATTGGAATCCTACTACTATCCATTCTCAAATACTAAATATTCTAGAATCTCATGGCCATCTTTCCATTTAAGTCCTGTCCATTCTAAAATCATGTTCCAGAATAATTCCCATGCTCTAATTTCGTCCATTGTATAATCCTGAACACCATCCCAACTAAAATCTGTCCATTCTAGAATGTCAAACACCACACCATTTAGAATTGTGTACATTCAGTTATCCTGTCTATTCTTGAAACCTATCTATTCGATGTCCAAGGAGGATTCCCATATAGAATCCTTTCCATTCTAGTATCCTATCAATTTTGTATGCTGAATATCATTCCAAGAAAATCCCGTCTATTCTATAATCCTGAGTTGCAG
Source organism: Mormoops blainvillei (assembly GCA_004026545.1). Taxonomy (NCBI): domain Eukaryota; kingdom Metazoa; phylum Chordata; class Mammalia; order Chiroptera; family Mormoopidae; genus Mormoops; species Mormoops blainvillei. The sequence goes on along the minus strand of PVJD01018640.1, from coordinate 8,488 downwards.
AAATCTATTTTAGAACCTTTCCGATTCTACACACAATATCATCCGATTTAGAATCCTGTGTATTCCATAATCCGGAATGATAGGTTTCTCTCCATTATTGATGTGTGTATTCAAGAATCCAGAACACTACCCCTTTAGAGTCCTGTCAATTTTAGAGTCCTGTCTATTCTAGAATCCAATACATTCAAAGATCCTGAACACCATTCCATTTAGATTCTGTCTTTTGTAGAATCCTAAAATTTAGTATCATGTCTTTGCTAGTGTTCTATCAATAAGTGAACACTGGACATCATCCCATCTATAAACTACCCTCCCTAGAAGCCACAATTCTAGACTTTCCTCCATGACCGTCTCCTATGCGGATTCCCCAGTTATACAGTTCCTCAGTTATACAGTTCTGTCCATTATAGAATTCTATCTATTTTACACTCAAAAATACCATCCCATTGAGAGTCTTGTACATTATAGAATCTGGAATTCCAGAACTTTGTCCATGTTAGAATCCTGTCCATTCTAGGATACTGGACAACATTCCACTAAGAATACGGTCTATTCTAGAATTCTTTCAATTGTAGAATAGTGAACACAACCAGAAATAGAATCCTTTCAATTTTAGAATCCTTAATTTTGGAATTTTATCTCTCCTTGGATTTTGTGTGTTCTAGGAAAATAAAGACAACAGCATGTAGAACTACGTTCAGTCCATATTCCTGAAATATAGACTTCAGTACCTTATAGAAATATAACCTTTCTAGAATCCTGAACACTATTTCATTTAGAATCGTGTATGTTGAATGATCTCGGACATTCTAGAATATGCTACATTTTAGAATGCAGGACCATCCCATTCAGAATGCTTTCTATTGTAGAGTTCAGTAAATCTAAGAACAGAGAACATGACCCCATGTAGTTTCCTCTCCGTTACAAAATCCTGATTTCTATCTATTCCTGAATCAAGTCCTTTCTAGAAATCTGAACACCATGCCACTTGGAATCCTTTTTATTCCATGTTTCTGAATTGCATACATATGTCCACTATATAATTCTGCTCATGTTAGAATCTGGAACGCCATTCCATGTAATTCTGTCTTTCAAGAATGCGGTCTGTTCTACCATCCTGGCAACAATCATGAACCATCTCAATTAAAATCCTATTCATTCTAGAACCTGGAATTCCAAAGACCTGCACGTGCTAGAATCTTGAATATCATTCCACTAGGATGTTAATCCTTTACAGAAATGTGATTTCCAGAATCCTATCCGAGCTGGAGTTATATCCACTCTAGAACAATGACAACTATTCCACTTCAAATCTATCTATGGATCTTGTCCTTCTACAAACCTGAATTCTAGACTCTTTCCATTCTAGAATCCAGTCCATTCTCCCATCCTTTCCATTTTTGTATCATGAATATTATACCAATTAGAATTGTATCCTCAGTAGAAACAGGACTTCCAGAGCCATGCACATTAGGACATAATAGAAGAGTGTCTATTCTAGATCCAGAACACCATCCCATGTAGAATCATGAACTCTAGATGCTGACCATTCTCGATGTGTAGAGATAGTAGATTTTGGAAAAATTTCTCATTTAGAATCCTGTTCATGCTAGAAATTTCTACCTCGAGAAATAGGGCAATGCTTGGATACTGAACAGCATTGCAGTTGGAATAATCAAAGCCCTAAAATCAGGAATTCTGGGTTGCTCTTTATTTTACAACAGTGTCCCCTCTAGAAATAAGAACACACTTTCATCTCTATGAATGTCCTTGATATTTGCGATTGCAAGGATTCACTCAGTTACAGTTGTTTGGTCATGATAGAGCAGTGAACATCATACCGTTTAGAAGACTGTCCATTCTATAATTCTAAAGTCCAGCATTCTGTTCATGGCAGAATTCTACCCATTTTGGAATCTTGAGGAACTTACCGTTTAGTACCCTGTCAAAGAAGAATCCTGGACGCTAGAATTCTGCACGCTATAGACTCTTTGGCACAATCACGTGTAAGATCGTGTGCACATAGAATCCTGTCTACTCCAGAACCTTGTCCATTCAAGAACACGGATCACCATCTCTTTTAAAATTCTATCCGTTGTAGAATCCTTAATTTGAGAATCCTGACAATTCTCAAATTCTGTCCATTCTAGAATCCCGAAATCCATGGAATTTTGAAAACTGTCCATTCCATAACCCTGAAATCAAAATTCCACCACAGCCTCTAACTCTATCCTTCCCCAAAAGTCTGAAGAGTACCCACTGCAGAATACTGTTGATAGAGAAACCTGTCCATTCCAGATCTTGTCCTTTCTTGAACAGTGGGCCCCATCCCATTTGGAATCTGGTAGATTCTGCAATCCTGAATTCTAGAAAGGTGCCCATTCCAGACTACTGTGTATTGTAGATCCAGGACACCCTCCCACTGAGAATTCTGTCCTTTCATGAACGCTGTCCTTTCTATGAATCTGCCGCAACTTCAGAGTACTGAAAACAATCCCAATGATAATCTCGTCAAAAATAAAGCACAGAATTTTAGAGCTTTCTAGATTTCTAGAATTCTGAATTCTGGCCATATAACTATCATGGAATCAACTCCATTGGGGATGCCTGACTAACACCCCATTTACAATCCAGTCCATTCTAGATATCTGAATTCTAGAAATCTGTCCGTGGTTCAATCCTGTCCATTCTAGGATTCTGAACAGTCACCACATTCAATCCTCTGCATGCTAGAATCCCGGAGCCCAGAAGGCTATCTTTGTTCCAATTCTATTTCTAAATGGATCACAGCCGTTCAAAATCATGAACATCATTCTATTCAGAACCTACCCATAACTGCACCTGGAATTCCAGAATGCCATACACGTTGGCATCCTCTCAATTTCACAGATCTGCATACCATCCCTTTCGAATCCTGTCCATTTCTGAAGCGCGAATGAGAGGATCCAACCCATCCTAAAATCCGCTGTTTCACAATCCAGTCAGTGCATGCTTCAGTCTTGAAGGCATGGATGCTCTGCATTTGAAAATCCTGTCATTTCCATAAGTCGGGGTCCCTGAATTAGGATCATGACGTCATCCTTTCCATTCTAAATTCCTGGACACCCTATGGTGGAGAACACTCTCTATCTGGGATCCTCTGCACTCCAGATTCCTCTCACTTCAAAGACACGGGACAGCATGAACTTCAAAAGGCTGCCCTTTCTAGAAACTGAAAACCGGAATCACCTGGATTATCCCCATTCTCTCCATTGTGGAAACTGAACAATATCCCACTGAGAAATCTGTCCATTCGACAATCCTGAACTCAAGAATCAGGACAATTCTACATCCTCCACTCCGGAATGTTGCTCAACCTGCCAGTCTCTGCATACTAGAATCCATAACATCATCCTGTTCAGAGTGCTAAGCAATTGAGACTCCAAAATTCCAAGATTCTGGTCATGCTGGCCTTCTCTCCATGCTAAGTCTTGAACTACTACACTGAGATAATCCTCAACATGCTCTGATGCAGAATTCTGAAGTCCTGTCCGTTCCAGAGTACTGTCCTTTGTGGAATGAGGAGCACAACACCACTGAAAACTCTGTCACTTCTAGACCCATCTTCTTTCCGGAAATCTGTCCTTCATATGCTATGAAGACAATCCCACATAGAAGAGTGTCAATCTTTCATTCCAGAATTCAAGAAAGTTATTCCGTTCCAGAGCCATGCTCATTCTTACCTCACGAAAGCCAACCCATATTTCGCCACCTCCATCCTACGATCTTGAACTATAAAATTCCATCTATCAGAGAAATCTGTTCATTCAAGGATACTGAACACAATCCCATTTAGAACCCTGTCCATTCTAGTGATGCGAATACTAGAAGTCTGTGCAATATAGACTGGAACCCACTGTAGGATGCTGAACACCTTCCCCAGTAGAACCCTCTCTGTTCTAGAATCCTGAATGCAGAAAGGATGTCCTTCTGAGAATTCTAGGCATTCTAGTATAAAACCCGTGCCAGGAACAGGGTAGTCAACCCAGTGGAAAACGTGTTCATCCTCTAAACCAGAACTTCTAAAACCTGCGCATCCTCAACTTCTCTCCATTCCAGAATTCAGACCAGCACACCCATTGGAACCCTGCACGATTTCCAACTCTGGACACCATCTGATTTAGAATCCTGTCCCTTGGAGAAGCCAGAGTCCAGGATACTCTGGCCGCTGCGATTCCCTCCATCCAGGAACGTCAACCACATCACCTTATTAGGATCCTGCCCATTCTACCGCCCTGATCCGAGAATCATGGGCATTATCTCACTCCAAAATCCAGAACCCTATCCATCCTGGAATATGCTCCCTTCTAGACTCCAGAACATCATCCCATGAAAACTCATCCACTCTAGAATACAGGAGTCCAGAATGTTGGCCATCTGTGCTTCTCCCCACACTGTAATCTTGACACCATTACTTCAGGGATGCTGACCAGGCGACAATCCTGAGTTCCAGAACCCTGTCCACTCTGGGATCCTGTCCATTGCCGAATTCTGACTTCTATTCCGTTTAGAGTCACGACCCCAGGGGAGAGGACTGACGACCAGAAGCACGTGCACAGTAGAGTCCTGTCCATTCTAAAATTCTGTCCATTGTAGAATCCTGAACTGCATGGAATTTGGAATACTGTCCATTTCATAATCCTGGAATCAAAATCCCTCACTTTGTTCTAATTCTATTAATCTTAAATTATTCAGCGGCATCCCATAGAGAATCCTGTCGAGAGAGAACCCTGTTCATTCCAGATATTTCCCTTTCTTGAACAATGGGCAACATCCCATTTGGCATCTGGTTGATCCTGAAATCCGGAGTTCTAGAAAGGTATCCACTCCAGAATTCCATCCGTTGTATATCCGGAGCACCCTCCCATTCAGAATGCTTTCCTTTCATAAATCCTGCCCGTTCTATGAATCTGCTTCATCTAGAATACTGAAAACAAGCCAAATTATAATCTTGTCAAACGTAGAACCCAGAATTCTAGATCCTGTCCGTTCTACGACCCTGTCCACATTAGAAAAATGAACAGCATCCCATTATAATTCTGTCCGTTCCATCAGCTTCTATTAGGCAGTTATGTAAATGAGAGGCATCTGTCCATTCTAGTCTCCTGACCTCAATCCCATCTAGAATCCAGTTCACCCTGGATTCCTGACTTCTAGAATTCTGTCAAAACGAGACTCCGCTCCGATCTAGAACCCTGAATTCCACAATTTTGCAGCTGCTGGAATTCTTTCCATTCTAGAATCTGAAAGCAATGATCCCATTACAATCCTCTCTTTTCTACAATCCTGAATTTGAGAATTCTCTCCATGCTACGATTCTCTCAAATCTAGAATCCGGGACACCTTTGCTTGGAATTCCCCCCACACCAGAATTCTGCATTCAAGAACCTCTCCCTTCTAGAATCCTTTCAATTCTAGAATACTGAATGACAACCAATTTGGAATCCATTCCCATGCATAATCCTGAGGCCTTGAATCCTGACCACTCGATCACTCTGTGAATGAAAGTGCCCCGAAACCTCTCCTACCTGGAATCCTACAATTTCAGCAACCTGAGTGTCAAAATTCTGCAATTCTAAAAATCAGAAATTCGAGGAATCAGTCCGTTATAGCATTCTGCCCATTCCATGAACCTGAATTCAAGAATCCTCTTCCTACTGGAATTCTGTCCATTGTAGAATGCTCAGTACCATCCCGTTGAGATTCCTGCCCATTCTAGAATCCTGTACATCTAGAAATCTGCCAAGTGTAGAACACCGAACACCATTGCCGTTAGAATTCGGTCAAGCCCAGAATCATGGCTTCTGGAATTCTCTTCATTCAAGAATGCTGATCCTTCTGAAACCCTCACTTGCGCCACCCCGTCCCTTGGAAGATCAAGTGCATTCAACAATACTGAAACACACAGTGCTTTCCTTTATATGATCCTTTGCATTTAGGAATCCTGAGCAATGTCCGATACAATGAGTGTGTTTATGAGGGGGATGAATTGCAGATTCAAATCCCTTCTACTCTATTGACATGGAGATTGGTACATTCTAGAATCTCGCCCCATCTGCAGTCCCACAGAGCATTCCATGCAGAATCATGTCCATTAAAGTGTCCTGTCCAGCGTGGATCGCTCTCATTCTATATCAAAATTTCCAGAACCATAGCTACCCTAGAATCGTCTCTATTCCAGAAGCCTGAACTTCTGCACTCCATCATACCATACCACTAAGTATCCTGTGCCATGTCGACTCCTGCCCCCTCCCACAACCAGTCACTTCTACAAAACGGAACACGATCCCACTTACAAACCTTCAATTCCACAATCCTGAGACCGAGAAGGGTTCCCATTCTAGAATCCTCTCAGTTCTTCAGCCATGAACACCATCCCAGTTTTAATCACCTCGATTCCATAATTCTGAACTGCAGAACTCTCTCAAGGAGAGGTATCTGGCCTTTGAAAATCCTACATACCACCCTCCAGAGAATCTAACCTACTCTCGAGTCCCGAATTGTAGGATTCCATCCTTTCCTGTGTCCTGCCAAGGCCAGAAACGTGGAAGCCGTCGCATATATGGCCTGGTCCTCCCCATCATTCTCAATGCCAGAAATTGGTCTGCTGTAGAATTAGGAACAACCTACCACCCGGGTGACCAGCTACTTTTCCAAACCTGTCCACTCTAGAATCCAGAATTCTAGCACTCTGTCCATTCCAGAATCCTGGATTCCAGGATCCTGTCCACTCTAGAATTCCTCACAGATTCCCAAATTCAGTCCTCTCCATGCTCCAAGCCTGAAGTCCAGAATGCTTCCCTTGTTCGAACTCTATTCCTTGCAGGATCGAGTCGGTTCAAACTTCCTGAACATAATTCCTTTCGGGGTCTGAGGATAATTGCATGCGGAATTCCAGAATGAAGTGCATGCTGGCATTCTCTCCATTTCAGCATTCTGAATACCTTCCCAGGCCAATTCCTGTCAATTCCAGAATTACAAATGGAAGGATCCCATTCATTCTGCAATTGCCCGTTTCACAATGCAGTTCATTCTTTATCCTGGAAGGCTAGGATTCTCTGCACTCAAGAACCCACTCCTTTCCATACATCCGTGTCCCAGATTCAGGCCCATGCCACAAACCTCTACGTCCTAATATCGTGAACGCAGTATGTTGTCAGCGCTCTAGATCTCGGATCCCCTCCACTCCAGAGTCCTCCTCCTTCTAAGGCACGGGACATCATGGGATATAGAATGCTGTCCTTTCACGAAAACCCGAACCCAGAACCCCCTGGAGGCTATAATACTCTCCATTCCGGATCCTGAACAACATACGGTGGAGGACCCTGTCTTCTTGGTAATCTTGCTTTCCAGAAACCTGTCCACTCCTTGAGAGTCCCTTCAGTTCTACACCACAGGTTTCTCCAACTCCATGCCTTCTAGAAATCTCTACACTCCAGAATTATGTTCTGCATCTAAACCAGAATCCTTTGCATTCTGGAATCCTAGATTCCTGAATCTTGTCCATTCTAGGATGCTGAATTCTAAAATTCTAGCCACACCGGATTCCAACCTTTCTAGAAATCTCAGCTTCACCCCAATTACAATCCTACCCATTTCAGAAACCAGAATACAACAATCCAGTCAAATCTAAAGCCCTGAACACTAGATTTCTGTCACTGTCATCTCTGTATTTTCAAGAACCCAACGTTCTCCAACTCTTTTATTCTGAGGAGTCTCTCCATTCTAGAAGTATGAACGGCATATAAATTCGAATCTTTTCTGATCTACAATCCTCAATTGAAGCGTGCTTTCTAATCTCGACAACTAAATTTGAGAATTCTACTTATGCCAGATTCCTTCTGTTCCAAGAAGTCTCAACATCGCACAAGTTAGAATTCTAACGATTTCAGAACCCAGAATTCTACTGTTATGTCCATTCTAGAACTTCAATTTCTAGAGTCCTGTCTCTGACAACGCCATCCAATCTAAAACCCAGAGTTCACCAACTCTATCACTTCTAGTATTCTTTCCATCGCAAATATATATGAACTGAATCGTATTTGGAATCCTTCCCAGCCTGAAATCATCGATTTCACAATCCTGTCCACTCTGTGACGCTAATTTCTGGAATTTTACACATGCCACATTCCAGCCCTTCCTAGATTTCTCAACATCACACTAATTAGAATCCTGTTCTTTTCTTAACCCGCAATCCTAAAATTCAGTCCAATCTAGAATCCCGAATACTAGAGTTCTCTTACTGACAGCACTCTACTTTATAGAACCCAGGGTTCTCCAACTCTATACCTCCTAGAAATCTCTCCACTCAGGAATTATGTACTGCATGTAAATGTGAATCCTCTCCATTCTTGAAACCTCAATCCCTGGCCAGATTCCTGCCATTTCTAGAATTCTCAACTTTACCCCAATTAGAAACCTGCCCATTTTAGAATTCAGGATACAAGCC
>PVJD01018639.1:0-13856 GCA_004026545.1 Mormoops blainvillei | reverse complement strand
TATACTTATGGCAGAAAATAAAATCAAATACAGGAAAACACAAAGATAAAAGCCATCTCATGTCCTACCATGCTGAGATGCGGCTAAATGTTGTTGAGGGGCAAGAACAATGGCCTGAGTGTGGGGACAGAGCCCTTTTTTAGGAAGGCACTGGATTCTGCAGGGACCCAGAAGGGGAAACTGCACCGGAACCAAACCAGGTGGCTTGGGTGTGTTGTTGTTGTTGTTGTTAATCCTCACCACCGAATACACTCATTGATTTGGGGGAAAGAGGAAGAGAGGGGGGGGAGAGAGAGAGAGAAACATTGATGTGAGAGAGAAACATCAATCGGCCGCCTTCCACACCCACCCAGATCGGGGACCAAACTGGCCACCTTTAGGTGTATGGGACGACATTCCAACCAACTGAGCCACCTGACCCAAACCAGGTTTTAAAACACACACATCTCAGTTCCTTGAAGGTTCTCATCTCTGTTAAGGATACCCAACAAGCAGTAAGCCTTTATTCCATCCTAAGTATGGGTAATTTCTCCGTTGGTAGTCAGGCTTCATGAAAACATAGGCTCATTTAGAGTCAAGCTTTAGGGACTAGGACAAGGACAATGAAGCAAGCGTGTAAGTCAGGACAAATTTAATTGGTAAGTCCCTGAAAACTCGTGGCGAGGTGGAATCCTTTCTTGTTTATGTATTCTGGAAGCACTCAGCACAGTATGTATAAATCACCTGGATAAATGTATTACGTGAATTTAATGACACCAACTGAGGGCATAGGACCCCAGATCGTGGGTGGATCCAAAATAAAATGGAAATCAGACATCATGCCTTCTCTTACTGATTCAGTTATCTCACATGTTGTGTCATCACTTGTTGTTCTACAAACAGAATTATTTTTGTTAAAGATTTTTTTTATTTATTTTAGAGAGCAGGGGAAGGGAGGGAGAAAGAGAGGGAGAGAAATATTGCTCAGTTGCCTCTCACATGCCTCTAACTGGGGACATTGCCTGCAACCCAGGCATGTGGCCTGACTGGGAATCGAACCCATGACCCTTTGGTTTGAAGGCTGGCGCTCAATCCACTGAGCCAAACCAGCCAGGGCCTGAGTTCTTTACATATAAGGCAGAGAACCATCCATCCCAGTTAAGGAGGCTGCCCATTTGACTCCATAGATTCTCTCTAGCTCTAAATAGCCATGTGCACTTTAGGCACTGCAATAGAGGTAACAACTGTTTGAGGGATATACACGCATGAGAAAACGCCCAAAGGGCTCCTGAATCACCACTGATTTTTTTTAATCTCACTGTAAGTTGTTAAAAACCTAAAGAAGATTCTTTAGATGATGTAAGTCCTAGAGAAACCACCAAGAAAGTAACTAAAAATATACATAACCAAAAAAATCATTGAAGGAGTTTAAATGTTACACTAGAAAATATTCACTTAATGAAAAAAAAGCAGTAAAGGAGAAAGGGAAGAACAAAAGGACATGAGACATAGGAATCTTAAATGGCAAACCTAAATCTAACTATATTAACAATAACATCAAGCTCGAAAGTATTGAACAATCCAATCAAAAGATAGAGATCATCACACTACACTAATAAACAGGATCCAGCTCTATGCTGTCTACAGGCGACATAGTTTAGATTCAAAGATACACATAGGTTGAAATTAAAAGAATGCAAAAAGATGTATTATGCTGGAAACAACCATAAGAAAGCTGGAGTGGCTACATTAATACCCATCAAAATAGACTTTAAGGCAAAATGTTTAAATGGTACAGCTGCTTTTTGAAACAGTTTGTCAGTTAAGCATAGTTATCAAATGACCTGGCAATTCTATTTCTACATATATACCCAAGAGAAATGAAAAAACACCTGTCTATACAAAAACTTATACAAGAATATTCACAGCAGCAGTAAATAGCTCAGAAGTGGAAACAACCTAAATGTCCATCAACTAATGAATGGGTAAATAAAGTGTATACTTATATAATGGAATGTTATTCGGCCATAAAAAGAAATGAAGTTTTTCCCTGGCTGGAGGCTTTGTTGGTTGGAACGTCATCTCGTACACCAAAAGTTTGCGGGTTTGATTCTGGGTCAGGGCGCGTTCTTAGGTGGAATGTTCAATCCCCATTTGGGGCACATATGGGAGGCAACTAATTGATGTTTTTGTCCCACCTCCATGTTTGTCTCTCTCTCTTTCTCTCATCAATGGAAATATCCTTGGGTGAGGATTTAAAAAGAAGAAAAAAAAAGAAGTACTGATATATGCTACAACGTCAATAAAATTTGAAAACATTCTGCTAAGGTGCAAAAGCATTGTCACAAAAGACCATATACTATGTAACTCCATTCACATGAAATATTCAGAATAGGCAAATCCATGGAGACCAAAAGTGGATAGATGGTTGCCTAGAACTGGGACAGCTTGGGGGAAATTGGGAGTGACTGCTAATAGATACGAGTTTCTTTTGGGGGTGGTAAAAGCGTGATGGTTGCACAACTTAGTGAATATGCTAAAAACTATTGAACTGTACACTTAAATGGGTGGATTGTATGGTGTGTGAATTGTATCCCAATAAAATTACTTTAAACAGGCTGAACTAATACAGAGTTCTGAGTGGTGGTTAACTTTTGCCAAGTTATCAGTTGAGAGAAGGCACGAGAGATCCTGCTGGTATATCAGATATGTCCAGTGTCTTGATCTGGGTGGTGATTACATAGGTATACACAGATGTAAAATTCTTCAAACTACATACTTAAGGTTTGTGTACCGTACTATATGTATTATCTCAGACAAAAAAATTTTAAATGTCAGCTCTATTGAAATAATTTTGATGTAAAATATTGATATTCATTAATTCTATATTAATATTTATTTAATTTTAATATGTAAAAATATTTTATAAGTAAAATAACTTGAAATATATTTTGAAATAATTTTTATTTTAAATTCTTTACATTTAATCTCTTAATGTAATATATTCAATGGAACAAAATAGTCAACACAATTTTCATGCACTTTAAATCCTGCTACATTTTGTGTTCTGATACTTTAGATCGTTACTATGAACAACACAGATAAATTAAAATCTTAATGATAACATTAATATTTTGTTGAAATGTTGGTAAAATAAAAGTTATGGAATAAATATATGGTGATATACAAATTATGTGTTTTCTTTATTCCTCATCCAACAGATCATCAGCCAAAAATCTAGACACATACAATAATATTTAAACTGTCATTTTTGACATTTTACTTTTCCTTAAGTCATAGAAAAACTAAAGCTTTCCATATATTTTCCCATTTGGCTGTTATAAGTGTTTATTTATTGAGGTGGGAGAATATACTTTATTTGATAGCCTGTTAACTAGATTTATAATTTTCAAAGACTTAATAATAACGCATGTGAACCTCAATTTGTTTTTTATCCTCCATATCATAAATGTTATCATTATAGTGGCGGGACTATACACAGCTTGTGTGTGCTGCCTTGTTTATAGTTCTCTACATTCTTTTAAACCACCTGTTTCAACTTCCCTCACACAAGCACATGCACTGATACACACACTCACAATTCTGTCTTGCTTCATGAGAAAAGAGACAGTCTTACCCATTCTTGATTCCCCTGTGTTGTGTCTACCACAGCAAGTGTCGCCACTGACACATTTTGACTATAACTGAATTACATATAGAGGAAGTTGGAGGTATACCTGAAGAGATATCTCTAGATATGGTAGATCAAAGAAATCTGAAGACAGGCAGGAATAATAGGTATGAAGAGCCAAGTCTTCAGCCCTCAGGACATATAAAGCATAAGCAATGGGAAACAAGCTTACCCAATCTGCTTCACTAATGTGCTCCCTTTGGCACAATTAACAATTCATACAGGTGAGAGGTTCACTGATGCAGGGTGGGGCTGGCCAATACATGGTAATGAGACATCTCCTCATGGTCTGTTATTGTAAGAGGTGTAGGAAGACATTAATCTTTATACTTAGGGATAAAAAGCCACTCTCTAGAACTATATAAGAATCTCTGTGCAATATTCGATCAGTCCACCTTTTATGTCAACTGGACTCTAACTCTTTAGAAATTACCACTGAAAATTCAAATAATAATTGTGGTGGTTTTAGCAATATAATGAATAATCCATTCAGGATTGGACCAAGATTCCCTAATAGGTTGTTGGGATTGAGGAAATTTTAAATAACAAAAATAATATCAAGAAACAATTCATTTCACCAAACAGCTATCCACTAGAAACAATTACCCTCACCGGCTGAGTTCGTGTTGTTGCAGGGTCTATATGAAAAAATAGACCCAAGACTTCAAATTTCAGGTCAGAAGGCAGATTTGCAAAAACATTGGATTGTCTCTCATCTGTAGGGGCACAAAACGTAGATCGAAACATGCTGGTTGTAGGTGAGAGTGAGAACAAGTTGGCTTGTCATCGCCTCCATCTCACGGATTAAATTTTGTGACTCAAAAGGCTTGTTTTGGAGATGATGGCAGGGGCAAAAACAGGGAAGTCAGAAGACACAGGTTGTGTTCAGGAGCTAATGAGTGACCCAGTTGGCCCGGAGACCCAGTGCTTCTCAAACCTGTCTGCCAAAATATCTCATTACAGAGAAAGAATAAACTTGAATACCTCACTTGCCAAGAAATGCAGGCATTTGTCCCACGTGCATACCCAATGTCTTTGAAGCCTAATGTTTTATCTTTAAATTTAATGCAAATTTTGCTTACCAGCCTATCATATTAAGGGTATCATATAAAAATATTTTAAAGATCTATTGGCAGAGGAGGAAACAAGTTTCCTATTTCTATCCTTGGCTAATACTTTCTTGGAAACATAGATTCCTACTGGTTTTACTTTCTCATACATATGATAAAACCTTTTGGATAAATACACATTCTTCAAATTTTGTGAGAATTGTGATAAATTTGAGTATTTGCAACATATGCATATGTTTTAAAGATTAATAATAAACTGAACAATAGATAACTACCGTTGAACTTAAGAAACAGAACATCCCAGAACCTTAAAGCTCCTAGTGTGCCCTGGCTGGCGTGGCTCAGTGGATTGAGTGCAGGCCTGTAAACCAAAGGGTAGCCAGTTCGATTCCCAGTCAGGGCACATGAGAGGCAGCCACACATTGTTGTTTCTCTCCCTCTCCTTCTCCTTCCCTTCCCCTCTCTCTAAAATAAAATCTTTAGAAAAAAAGGAAAAAAGAAAAAGCTCCCAGCATACCCATTCCAGATTGCTTCTTCCTCTGCTGTTCTCCCTCCCTGAAACCACTTTTGCTTTAGGTTAATCATTTCTTTGTTTTCTCTATAATTTACTAATTTACCACAAAGGTAGGCATTCCTAAAGAATAAAACATAAACTAGCATAGTTTGTTTATTTGTTACCTTGATGTAAACGATATATGTATTCTACCCTTTGCTTTTTTAGTTCCACATGGTTTTTGTGACCCACCTGTGTTCATGTGTGTGACTAAAGTTCATTTTTGCTTACAAAGCATATATTTTTATATTCATTCCAGTATTGCTGGGCATTTGGATTATTTTCAGTTTTTGTCATTACAAAATATTGTGTTGCCAGATGCACACAGGAAAGAATTCCCCTTGGGTGACTATCCAGGAGTGAAATTGCAAGTCATGAGGTGTATATATATCTTCAATTTTAGTAAATAGTGCCTATGGCAGGTAGTATTTTCTAAGGATGACCACGAAAATATCTTGCATCCAATATGCTTTTTTTTTACAATGTGACTTCGACACACCGCCCATCAAGAGGTGGGATCTATATCCCCTTCCTTGGTTAGCAGGTGGGCTTTTTGTAACTGTTTCTACCATTAAGGAAGTTACTCTGTATGACTTTAAAGATCCATGCATTGGCCCTGACCAGATAGCTCAGTTGGTTAGAGCAGAAATCTTACTAATTGCTCTTATTAACTAATTTGTAGATTCTTTTTCAGTTGCTCATGTAGAAAATCATATTATCTCCAGAGTTACAGAGTCATATTTTTCTTTCAAATTCTTATGTATTTCATTCCTCATCTTGCTTTATTATACCGAAGCCTGTCACAGTGATGAGTAAGACTGAGGAAAGTGGGCATTTCTGTCTTGTATTTGGTTTTAAAGGGAATACTTTAAATGTTTCACCATTTAATATGATGTTTTGAGTATTTTGAATCTAGTCATTATCAGATTTAGAAGTCCTTTAGTATTCCTAAGTTACTAAGAGCATGTTTTATTTTTTTCTGTATATCTAGATAATTATATGGTCATTATTATGTGGTACCTAGCCCCCCAGATCATCCCAAATGGTTTTCACCTCCTGGTAGTCATACCCTTATATAGTTCCTCCCATATTATACCAGAGATAATCCTGTGTAATCAACAGAACATAGCAGGAATGATAATACACCATTTGTTAGGTCATAAAAGATATTTTGACATAAGTTTAAACATACAGGTCAATGGAATAGAATTGAAAGTCCGGAAATAAATTCTGTGTTTATGGTCAATTGGTTTTGAGAAGGGTGCGAGTTACTTAAACAGGGACGAAATAGTCTTTTGTGGTAAATGATGCTGAGGTGACTATATATTCACATGCAAAAAGAGTGATGTTGAACATCTGCCTCACGTCTTGAATAAAAAAACAACTCAAAATGGGTCAAAAACAAAATGTAAAGCCAAACCTGTGTAAAGCTCAGGAAAAAAATGGGCCAAATCTTTATAACCTCATACTAGACAATGTTTTCTTAGATATGACACCAAAAACATAAGCAACAATAGAAAAAACAGATAAATTGTACTTTATCAGAAGGTAATAATATTGAGTATATAAAGAACTCTTAACTCAATGGTAAAAAGACAAGTAACCCAATTTAAAAATGGGCTAAGGATGTGACATTGAATAGACATTTCTCCAAAGACCAAATAGGCAAATGCACATGAAAAGATGCTCAACGTCATTAGTCATTACGGAAATGCAAATCAAAACCATAGTGAGAGCCCTGGCCAGGTCTCAGAGTTGGTCAGAGCATTGTCCTTCTACATCCAGGACGCAGATTTGATCCTCAGTCAGGGCAGATCCAAAAATCAACCAATGAGTGCATAAATAAGTGGAACGGCAAATCCCTACCCCCACCCCGCTCTGTCCCTCTCTCTTCCTTCCTTTCCCTAAGATCATTACATTTAAAATTTTTTTTTAAAAACCACAGTGAGATACTATTTCACACCCTCTCTGATGTCTGTAATGTCAAAGACAATATCAAGTGTTGGTGAGGATGCAGAGAAACTGGAATCCTTCTACATTGTTGGTAGGAATGTAAATCCGTGTAGCTCCTTTAGAAAACAGTTTGGCAGAAACTGAAAAAGTTAAACACGAAGTTACCCTAGGTATGCTCATATTTCTTGAAAAGTCTCTGAGGTCCCAGGACGTGCCTTCTTCCAGAGAGTATTTGTTCCTCCAGGCGTGTCTGCCAGGTGGGAATTTTCAAAAGAGTCATATTTTTCCTGCAATAAAGTTTAGACTGAGACAGACAAGAGTCGCTGACTCCTGTGTGGTAATTTTCTTTTCCCAGTTTATAAACTGAAGTCAATATCTTTGGGGGGGGGGGTTCCCCAGATCCCTGTAGTGATTTCTATTCAATCTTCTAAAACAAGCTTCAGTTTTCTGCCCTGTTTACTGAGCCCATTAAAATTCAAGCGCTAGGCCATCCATGCAGACAGATACCCCCAGAGCAAATGCCAACATCAGATTGCATTGCTAATTTCAAGTTTTCCTATCAATTCAGCCATGCATTTTAAAGATTTTATATATATATACATATACATATACATATACATACATACACACACACACACATGTATGTGTACTTCAGCATTTTTAGGTGTTCTATATCAGGAGGATTTCTCTGAACATCTAATCTACCATACGCCTGACATGAAAAATCTGACAAAACATATTTGTGCAGAAGTTTACACTCCCAATCCTACCCCCACTTTCAAAAAATAAATCTTTAAGTAAAACACTAGTCTCAGAAAACGTACCATGTTCTTTCAGTGACTTCTTTTACCACGCCCCTCCCAACATATTTCTGCATGAATCATGGTTTAAGGAACACAGTGGAAAAATAAAGTTTAGACTGAAAGGTGGAGGTCACATTAAAATAGTCTTAAGTGAAAAAATAGGAATATTTGGATTTCTGAATTGTCACTTTTGTGATTCAATAGACTGAAATTCCAAGGCAGACATACTTCTCCTTGGCAATCATTGTTTTTTAAAAATAGAGTTCTTTAATTCAAACTATTAAGTGGTACATGTGTGCCTGACACTGGTTTCACGCTGTGTGGAGTAGAAGAAATCGTGAAAGACAAATTAAGGAATTTACAAGCAAATCTGGAAAACATTTCTTGAATGCAAATCATTGCCCCGTAAAGCAAAAACATGGCAAGTGCCAAATAAATGGTGAGAGTTCAGAGAGCTAAAGAAGTTCAAAGTAGGAAGCAGGACTTTCAGCTTGGAGTGGGGGCAGGGTGACAAACTGTGCTGGTTCCACGGAGACTGAGGAGCTCCCTGAGGGATGCAGACCTTTCAGTGAGAAAATCAGGTAGTCCTGGGCAAACAAGACAGTTGGTCAACCTCTTAAAAATGTACTCACCTGAGGGTATTTTTTTTTCCATTGTTTTTAGATAGAGAAGGAGGGCAGGAGAGAAACACTGATTGGCTTCCTTCTTATATGCACCCCCACCGGGGATTGAACCTGCAGCCTGAGTATGTGTCCTGACCAGGAATCGAACCACAACCTTTCATTCCAGGGACAGTGCTCCAACCAACTGAGCCCCACTGGCCAGGGCATGGTTGATCTTAATAAAGACAAAGATGTAGGGAAAATCAGAAAGTCCTCATAAAGGACAGAAGGTGAAAGTTGAAAAGGACCTTGTAGAGTTACTTGGATTGCATAAGCAAACTTCATTAATTCATACCTATAGCATATGTACAACTTAATCCCCCTTCCTCACTCTTACCAGCCGTCCTAACAATAGTGCAGTGATTCCTCTCTTGTGAGTACTTTCTTTGGATTATAACGTGGCTTAAAATCTTTTTCTCAACCACTGGCTTCTGCTTTCACTACTATACCTGCATACGTTACATAGTTTTCTAAATTCCAGCTGCTCTACTTCCCTTCAGTGCTGTGCTAAATGAAAGTCTTTTTAATGCCTCCTCCTCTCTAAATGTATTAAATTATGGAGTCTTTATTTGTGACCATAACATTTTGTGGTTAACAAGTAGAAGGAAGTCTGCTTAGAAATATTAAAAGAGTCTTCATTTGAATTCAGAGTCTCATAAGGAAGAGGTGACCAACTTTAGAGAGGGGAGAAGGTATACACCTATGTGGAAAACTGAAAACCAGTGCTTCTCCAACTTTAATGTGCCTACAAACTACCATCGCCTCCCCGTCTTGTCAAAAGTGCAGATTCTGACCAGCGGGGCTGCGAGGGCCTGAGATTCCACATTTCTAACAAGCTCCCAGCTGATTCTATTGCTATTGGTCCTAGGACCACACTTTGGGTAGACGAGTTATGTTGAGAACTTTCAAGGATGGACAGGTCCATGGGATTCGTGCAATGGAAGGAAAGTCGCAGAGCCGTGGGGATGCTTGACGTGCCTTTATTCAAGGGTGGGCGATCTCCACAAGCTGTGTGTGTGTTAGCGGGGAGCCCCCTACCCACTAACAGACCAGAAACAGAGAAAGCCGGCAGGGAGCCAAAACAGGCTGTGTAACATAGTGAGATTCCGTGCATGAAAGCCCGCTCAATGTTATGGGAAGCGTTTATTGGACCCAGACCCAAGGCTATGGGAATACTTATCGAATCCAGTTTCAAGGCTAGGAGGACACCACTCATCTTAGCTCCACAGACACCTGTGTGAGGAAGCCAGCTTGCCTCCGTCTACCCTACAAGGGTGGAGAGCAGAAAGGCTCTTTCTTTCATTTGCACCGTCCCCAATTTTCCTCTTCTCCCTAAAATTCTTCGACTTTGCTGCTGAGTCTAAACTTCCAGGAATTCTACCTTTCTGGAAGAAGTTGCAGATGGAGCCACAACTCCATATAAACTTTCAATCAGGTAGTTAACCTTATTATACCTGCTAAGTTAGAAAATTTAAGAAAAGACACTGATTTTTGTGAGTAAGAGAGAATTTTAATGAGGCACTGTAGTAAAGGGTGAACACGAAAGTGAGGCATAAGGAGGTTGGGAGGACAGGTGGGTGTTGGGCACCTGCAGAGTATTAGGAAAGCAGGGACACCTGAGGGCAGGCCAAATGCAATATTAGGAAGTAGGAGGAGATGAAGAAAGATGGGTCAGAGGCTACCTATAACAAACATCGTCATTTTAAAAGCCTTACCCAGGGCCAGTCTGAGGAAACCTATTCCTAATAAAAGCAGCAAGTCTACCCCTTGCTTCTTATAGAAAGGTAATATGACACCTGTACAGGTCAGTAAAGAGCCACTGTTTTTTCTTACTTTGCTTATGCAGTTGTGAAATACAAGAGATCAGTTTACCGAATGCACATGCTAGTTGAGGCTGTGGGAAACGTCTTTTAATAAATACTAAAGGTTCCAACGTAGGATTTAGAACTAAAAGTATGACAGGTGACTGACAACACAGAATGATAGCACTTAAATGAGTCAGAGATCATGCAAGCTTTTTATTCTATGGATGAGGAAACTGAAAACAAGCAGGTTCAATTGGATTGCTCAACTTCGCCTGGGGACTTAATGCAAGAGCCTGGACTTGAATCCCAAGACTGCCTGGACTCTTAATCAAGGGCTTTCTACAGTATTAAGTACTAGCTTGAAAACCCAGGTTAAAATTTCCTGAAAGCCTCCATGTTTTAATTCTAATAAATTCTCTCTTTTAAGATTTTTGTGCTTAATGGCCTTGTACTTAATCAGTCAACTAATTTTGCCTGATTTCCATGTTTTTTTAACTTTTTATTTGTCTTTTATTTTCTTCCTTCCTCCCTCTTCCTGCTTTCTCCCCTCCCTTCCTTCCTCCCTCCCTCCCTCCCCAGCTCTTTCCCTTCCATATTTCCTCCCTTCCTTCCTCCCTTCCTCCCTTCCTTCCTTCCTTCCTTCCTTCCTTCCTTCCTTCCTTCCTTTCTCCTTCCTTGTTTACAAATCCTTGTGCCAAGGGCTCCATTGTTCTAATGGGGTCCATTTTCATTTCAAGGAGGTCTGCACAATTTATTATCTATAGGACCGAAAATGAGGTAAATCTCTTTATTTTCCGAATGTTTTCCAGGTGTCACCAGTGCCCTCTTTTTGGTAAAACAACAAAACCTACTCTCCTAACCTAAAGGTAAGCCTGGTTTTCTTCTGAAAATAAGTCTCATTTTCTTCTGAAATTCCCCCACTACTGTACACATACTCTATGTCTGGATTTAGATGTAGCCGAAGGCAGATGTGAAAAAAGCCTGGAGCCAAATGAGATAAACCTGTGAGTCCGGACCGCTGACTTGACTCCACCTACTAGCCTAGCCTACTTGGCACAACACACTTTAAAGTTTCTGGAAGGTCAATATTAAACAAATGAAAGGTAATACTATTTTACCACACAGGTGGTAAGGCAGTGAAATTTATCACCAGAAGTGACACAGACTATTTGTCACCTTCCCCGGCTCCATCTTTCCACTTATTAAAAAAGCATTGTGATATGAGGCTCAAGGTAAATTTTAACTCAACTTACCGCATTTTCTAAAACAATTTGGACCTCGAGGAGGAGTGCCAAAAAGCCGAGGACTTTAGTCTTCCCAATTGTGATGGCAGAAGGTAAGAGAGCGTTGTTTATGAAGGCAAGCTTTCCAGAACCCCTGAAATCAAACTGGGTAGAGAACAGACTATTCTGGCAACACAATTATAGTGTCATCGAAATCTTAGAAAGACCTGTCACTTCATGGAAGATTTGTCACTTCATGTCACTTACGAAGATTTGTCACTTCTTTCTTTGATTAGCTTTCTCCCTTTAATTAGCTTTTGAATAGTGCTTATAGTTCTGAGAATGCTGTCCCCAGGAATCCTACACTTCAGACACAGAACAAAAATGACAAAGAAAAATGCAGTGTTCTTGCCAATTTCTAGGTAAACTGTCAGTGTTTTTTTTCCAGGTGCAGTGACATGGCTCAGGTTGGCTTAGGGGTATAGTTTATGCTGATTAAAGAAGTGAGATTTATTATAAAGCTTTTCTGGGATAACTTATAAGAAAACACAGAGATGCTAATCTCTGGAGATTGTTTTCTCTTTGATTAAGTCGCTATGTAGCAAAATAATTTGCACTCCCCAACTGTGGTTAGATTGTTATAAAAGTGGCTTCCAACATATCACGAGTCCCTGATTTCATGGTTCTTTGTGAGGTGTTGTTGCTTCTTCTTAAAAGGTGGAGTCTATTATTCTACTCCCTAGGACCTGGATGGGCCTTATGACTTGCTTTGACTGACAGGGCGGTAGAAGAGACGTAATGTGAGCTCTGGAGCCTATGCCTTAAGATGCTTGAAGCTTCTACCTTCACGCTTTAGGAACAAAGCTGCCGCATATAGAAGCTTAAGCTGGTTACTGAATGGTCAGCAACTACTGGAAGAGAAAGGCCCTGTCCTTCTGGCCATCCCTACCAAGGTCAATAAAAGCATATCCTCAGGTGAGGATTAAAACAAGAGAAAAGAAATTAATACTATAATGTCTTTTTTTCCTGCATAGTCTGCCAGCCACTCTCTATCTGCCTGTTCTTCAAGCATCAGGCAGCATCCTTTCAAGTTCAGACTCAACACAGACCACAGGTCTCTATCCCCACATCAGCAGAGACTTTTAAGTATCTACACCCACCCTTGTCAGCAGCATCACAGCCACTGTCTGAAAAACACTGACTACTTCCTACTTCGGGAGCTTCAGTGAGTCCATATGCACAAGTGTGTGCTAGATGGGAAGTCATACATTTCTTGGGATCGGGCCCCTAGTAATGAACGTATTACCCCCACGAACACGTGATACAACTATTGTCTCATCTCTTTGTCTTCCCAATAAAGTGCACTAGTCTAGAATCTCCCTCTTCAAGTTCCCTTCTCCCTTGAATTTTCTATTAATATGAACTCAAGGCCTTCGGCACTTCAAAAGGTCAGTCTGACATTCTTTCTGTGCCAGAGACTGTTTGCTGATCACCAAACTAACTTGTGTAGGATTGCTGGATTTAGCATATAAAAATACAGGATGTCCAAACATTACATGGGCCATACTTATACTTAACAAGTTATTTGTTTGTCCTTGAAAATTTCAATGTGTTTGGGTGTCCCATATTTGATCTAGCAACTCTACACCAAACCCATTTCTTTTCCCTGGGCATAAAGCTATACTATATTTGCTAGCTTCTCTTGAAGCGAGGAGGGGTTATATGACTGAGTTCTGGCCATAAAAACCTCTCCAGTACAATCCTCCTTACTCTTTTTCTCTGTAGCTGACTAAGGACAAGATGGGAGGAACCTGGGTACCTAGATCACCGCTTGAATGAGACCTGCCCAGGAGAATCACACAGGAGAGCCATGTGCCCGGAACACTGCACGAACTGCTATTTGGTTAAGAAATGTTTATCATTAACCCACTAAGATTAGGAGTTTATTTATTATACACATAGCTTTATCTTAACCAATACAGAACATTAGTATCTTTTGAAGTACAGCGCTACTGTCTTAGTCTGTTTGGCTGCTGTAACAGAACACCAGAGACTGGGTGGCGTATAAACAACAGAAATTCATTTCTCACAGCTCCAGAGGTGGGGAAGTCCAAGGT